>PVJO010011180.1:0-62860 GCA_004026905.1 Hystrix cristata
TGGGGGGACATCTAGACACAAACCATAACAGGCTAAGAAAATCTTGCTTCTGTTGGTGGTATCAATTAACCAGAAACTTCATGTCAAAAATGTTGATCTAAAGGTTAAAATGTAAAGTTCAGTCTCTCAGAACACCAGCAGTCACAGACCTGTGGTCCCTGGTGACAGGGAACGTGCATCAGAGAGCCCAGCGGGCTACTCAACAAGCTCTCCGTGCTGCGTCCCTTGGGGTCAAGGATTGGATAGAGAAGACATTATGGTGAATCAAGGGTAGATCAAGAAGAGAAGATTAACTCATTTTAAATAAACTCACAAGACGGATAAATACAAAGCAAAATAAGTTTCACAATCTTTCTCTCAACTTTAAGAGCTTAAAATGGAAGGCAATTTGTGGGTAGAATACTGTTTGGTGATCACAAAATTAGATCAAAAGAGCATACACTGTTTTAATACCTATTGATTCACCCATCAGTACTATACAAAGGGGTCTGTCACACATCTTCAACTTTGGAGGTTTTATACACTGACAAATTCTTGTTCTTTGCCACGATTTCCATGAAGAGCACTTTTCTTCTGCTGACATACACTTTCCACAGAGAGGTTGCAATAAACTGAATAAGGCTGTTTTCATTCCATTTCACACTAATAACAACTGAGGCACACCTTTCCATTCTCCATCAAGAGTCTAACAGAACATGACTCAACTATTTAATTTCTTTAGGTTAAAGTTCATACATTTTGGTCCAAAATGGATTACAGAATGTGTTGTTTTGACTCAAATGATTTTTTTAAAAGAAGGTAAACTTGTTTATATGGCAAAGTATTTCACACAAATTCTGAAAAGTGGGATTTAACATACTAAGAGTTTTTGACTGGAACGTTACATCTGATATTTAAATTTATCAAAAGGAAAAGAGTGAAAGAATCCTATATGTCCCTTTAAGTGAATAAAGCCACTTTTTAGTGGGCCCTTCAAAATACAGGGTCTCTTGGACCATATCAATTCGGTTAGACAAATATCAAATAATATTTTTACTATGCAAGGCAATTTGGTAACCAGCAAAGGTTCAATATAAACAATGTACCAAATGTTCTTTCCATCAAGACAGTCATAATACATAAATAATAGAGAAGAAATTGACAATTTACTAATTAACTGAAGTCTGTTACTTTTTCTTCCTGCTGAGAATGCAACCCAGGGCCTCACGCACACCAGGCAAATGTTCCATCCATGACGACCACAATCATTAATACCTTTTAAAATAAAGCTGTGTAATACAATAACAAAAAGAAATTTAAAATAAAACACAAAGTACAAGGAAAAAGTGAAAAATGATAGAGTACAGTTTAGTACTATACACCAAAATTCCATCAGCCAGGAGTACCTAGAGTATTTCCCAAAATTCATTTTAGAATACTTTGTTTACAGACAGCTAGAGATAGATGTCAATATGGACACAGATATATAACAGATAAAAAGAAATAGAGAAAATAGAAGTATTATTTTATTAAATAATTTCTTAAATATATTAAAACAATTCAGAATTTGTATGTGATTTTAAAAGAAGACTATGTTAAAAATCACTATTGTCTGAATATACTTGAAGAGAAAAATGAATTAAACTGCAACAAATTTTTAATACCTAGAACACGTTTTCACTCTAGTTTAAGAAAAAATATGAAAAATGTAAGTAGTTAATATTACATTTTTCATTGCCTGATATATTAAGGGCACATTAAAAATAAGAAAAAATTAAGTGATTAATACTTTTAATTGCATGTTTTGTTACCTGATGTATTAAAGAACACATTACCTTTGTGTTATCTTCTCAGAAATGTCTAAGTTTGATTAGGAGAAAATATCAGACAAATGCAATCTTAAAATCATTTTACAAAACACATAGCAAGTACCCTACAAAATGACAGGATGATGAAAAATAAGGAAAAGTGGAGGAATTGTCACAGGTTGGAAATGGAACAGACCCAACAACTAAATGCAACAATATCTTGATGAGGTTTTAAAAGAGAGAAAAAATTTCAGTGGAAAAACCTGAATAATCTGATTAAAGTTTGTAGGTTAGCTAAAAGCATTGCACAAATATTAACTTCTTGTTTTGCTAATTATGCCATGGTTATGTAAGGTATCAACATTAGTAAGTTAGACTGAAGACATACGGGAACTCTGTACTGTATTTACTACTCTTCTTTGGGTATAAAATTATTTCAAATTTAAAAGGTTTCACAAACAGCAAAAAAATGTCGTTTCGCTTGTATGCCAGTTCTGCCAGCTTTCAGCTCTAAAGCATATTGTAATTAGAATTGTTTAACTTCTATTCCTCACCAGCTTCTGACAGTTGTAACTTCCCCCAAATCTTACACTATATATTATCACATTGTCTGTAGTTATGATTTTTAATGGTTTCAATAATCTCCACTGGTCCTTTTCCTAAGGTTCATTTTTGGGTTTATTTTTATCCTTTTTTTTTTTTTTGGTTAGATAAATGTGTTTGCCATTGTTTTAAGAAAGGCTTGTGAGTCCTATGCCCTCGAGATTCTTACATTTTTATTTATTTATTTTTTGGTGCCGGGGATCCAACTCAGGGCCTCATTCTTGCAAGGCAAGCACTCTAACCACTAAGCTAAATCCCCAGCCCTCCAGAGATTCTTACATTTAAAAAGATGAGTTGCGCTAATAGTCCTACTTGTTCCCCTCAGAAGGTCGCTGACTGCTGCAGTGCTTCCTGGCGTGGAGCATTATGCAGGTCCTTTGTCACCACATCTCCACTAGTCACTTGTTTGGGTGGATATTGTTCTCACATTTTTGTTGCTGCTGTTGTTGTTTGTTTTCTTCAACAAGGCTACACATGAATTCTATATTTTCTGAATTGTCTAATATTTAGGAATGATTTACAATGCTTGGTAGACATGATGGACATGTTCTCATCCCCTTAATGCTCTATTATATTCTGGTATTTGCAGATGTGGAAAAGTCTGAAGACCACTTGTTATGTATTCATAACTTTGTAAGACATATTTTTCTATCCACTTGTTTGAGGATTTCTTTTTTTGTCATTGAAGTTCAGCAATTAACAGGGATATATCTTGGTATCAGTATATCCTAGCCTAATTCTCCTTTTTGTTTTATAAATTTGGCTCTTTATTTCAAGAAACTTTTCATATATTTGAATAAGTTTTGTTTTATGTTAATGACACTAATTTTTCTTATGTTGGAGCATTCATTTATGTCCTTCATATCTGTTATTTTCCCCATGTTTTTACACTTATTTTCATATTTCCTTTGCAATTGCAAGCCTTCCTACGATAAAATTCATTTTTGTATAATCTCTCTTTTGTTTCACAGTTCAAATTTATCTTTACTTCTGTATATTTGTTTTCTTAGAAATAATTTTGCTGTGCTATGAGGGCAAATTCCCCTTAACCCATTCAGTTATTTACCTGTTTGTCTTCCCCTCCAGAGTTTAACTGCCCAAGATTTTATATTGTTCATTCTTACACTATTTATGTGTGTGGGTGTGTAAGGAAAGAACAGCTTGACTCGATGATGTGAATTTTTGTTTCAGAGGGTAGAACTGTGAGAGGTTCTGGGAATTGCCCTTTGTCAAGTTTTTAAAAATATTCCTACAAAAATTAATTCTCCTCAATCTAGAATATTATTTTCCTCTAAGCTAGCGTGAAGGCTTGGGTCTTTCCACCAATTTATCTGGACCTCTGGAAGATGCTAGTAACTCTGGTCACTAGAAGTGACTCCTTAGCCTTTCCCTTTATTTTTTCTTTAGCTGCTCTCTCTCTCTTTATTTCCACATCTGCAATTGTAGATTGTTAGGGAGAAGCGCTACCTTACAACTCAACATTCTCGTAATGTGGAAAAGATTCAGGCACTGGAGACGTAAGTACTACAATGCAATCTATTCATTTCGTTTTCACTGTTAAAATTTTATGACAAGATATTATATGTATTTTTTTAATGTCTGCTGACAAGCTGTTTTGCCATGTATTACATTTTTGTTTATGTGTTTTAAACCAAAGAAGAGGAGGAATGTTGTTTGATTCATTTTAATCTGAAAGAGTTCCAATGTCTTCTTATTTTCTAAATTGTATCAGTGAAGTATTATACCGTGTTGACACCATCTTGATCAAATATATGCATTCACAGTCATAAATTCTCAAGGAATTCTTGTAGGGCAAATTATTTAATATTAGTACATACATACAGCCTCTGTATTTGTTTTTTGGTCAGTTTGCCAAAGCTTAGAAATATGCAAGTGACAGAGGAAAAGTAAAATCTCCCTTCATATTAAATGGTAAAATGTGATAGAATCATAATGGAAACAGTGGTATTTAATGGAAATTGAAAGGAAGAAGAAATTGCTGAAGAGAGGATCCATTATCAAATACTTCATACAGGAGTGAGATATGGAGAGATTTTGGATGGAAGGGTGAGAAGAGAGAAAACATGCAGTGTGAGGGAGGAAATGGAGTAGAAAGTCTGGATAAATCCCAAGAGCAGGGAGGAGTATTCTGTGCCTAGTATCTCAGTTACTTTATCTTGGCTAAGTGCTTGTGTTGGAAAGAAAAGATGTGACAAGATCAAAAAAGATATGACAAGACCTGAAAATCAATCTGGGTCAGTTTATGGAAATGCTTGAATGTTACTCTAAAGAGCATTATTTCCTCCCATAAATAACAGATGACAATAGAGTGGCTCTACTTGAATGTGATATGATAAAAGCGGTGTTTTAGGCTAACAAAATCAGCCAGGCATGGACAATGTGGACTAGGAAGAGGAAAGCGGAAGAGTAAGGCAATCTGTGCCCTGATCCATAAATGATGCATAAAGCCCTAAACTGCAGCTAGATCAAACTCGGAGGACAAATACTCTTCAGTGCCATAAGGTGTTGGGAATACAGACTTGAACTTCATAGCTGTCAGTCCTGCTCTGCCAGAGTTCACCATCTATTCTTCAAAATTACCTCGTGTGATGGCTGCTGATGATCTTTAAATTAAAAACTTTTCTGGGAAATTATCCTAAAAAAAAGAAAAAGGAAATTATCCTAATTTAGGAGGACCGGGAAAAATGTCTTTATGTGATGGGTATATATACCAATTCTTCATGGTGAATGTTTTTATCATATATTGCAAACATTTACAAATAAAATTAATAAATAAATAGAAATGAATGTGGAATCTGAGCCTTGAAGACAATCAAGAATGAATTATGTGAAAGACCAGAAAGGTAAGAGTGTTCCAAGTAGAAAGGATAGAACATGTAAAGGTGCTGAGGTGCAAGATAAAGGTCAAGATAAATTTTCTCAAATTTTCTATGATATTAAAATGATTCAAAAGACTTAACTTTTTGAGCTGGGCAGTTTCGAGCAGAATTATGTTCATAAGCATGTTTCTCTCCTGTAAAAATTATATAATGTACTTTAAAGTTGTTGGTTTAAGATACTTTTTCTAAATGGGGTTTATTAAAATATCTTCAAGGTTTGTGAGCAAGTTCAGAGACACACATCACGACGTCAGAGCAAGAACCCTAATACCGAAATTCCAGAGAGGCAGAGAAGTGTATGATTCAGAAATGAATCCGAAGACGCAGCGTCGTAACGAAAAACAAGGCAGCCAGTAACGCTAACAAAGATCAGATTAGTATGGGAGAGGGCCATTTAGCTTGGGAATGATGAGGTGGAGGGGAAAGTAAACATTTTAATCAAGTCCAATACTTTGATATTGATTTCTCTTTGCCAGACTTGCCTTGTAGAATGCTTATAATGCTTTTGACATTGAGATATTTGGCCAAAGCTGTTGGATTAGTCAAGGTAAAACCTCAGCTACGGGGGTAATCTCTTGTATTTCATTTAAATGTGATTTATTCCTTTCTCCACAAGTAGGCCCTTTATATTGATAAAATAAATGAAATTGAAAATCCCAAAGGGAATTTGATGTCTACTCATACAAAATAGGTTTTCAAAGTGTAAGTAGCAGCCATAAAAAGGATTCAACTACATGAAGATTACAGGTTCATGTCCTTTTTATCTTTCCTGTTTTCCTTGTTCCTTTCTGCCGTTGCTGTTGTGAAGTCAATACTATTTAGATTTTCTGTGCTTTTTTGTGTTTGCCAATTAGTTCTCCTTGAAGTTTCGAATTACTAAAAGTTGTCATCCTACATTTCAAATGTGGGCTTTGGTATTCAAAAAATTTGATGTTATTTACTACAATTATGGCTGCACCTGCTTGTACATGGAAACCTTTATACAATGTTAAATCTGCAAAGCTTTTCACAGCAAACTCTACTAGGAAAATTGGTATTTTTTATTTATTTCATCAAAATTAGGACAATTGTCAAAAATATCTTGGCAAGCCTTAAAGCTATCATGTTTAATATGCACAGCAAGATTTTGGATCTGGCTGAAAAATCACAGCATTCCAAATGTTTCAAAATAATGTCCTGGTTAATATTTAATGCAACTACAATAGATCTTATTGAGTGTTGTGTCAATCAAAGACATCAAATGCTGAAGAAAAATGAATTTTCAATCATAATACAATAAAATTAGAATAATTCTTAGTGAATACAAATCAGATCATTTTTAGTTAGTGTCAAAAATAATGGATAGAGAAGAAATATAAGCTGCAGGTCTCTGTTCTTACACACTCGGTTTTAGTCTAGCTTCTGTATCGAGATCAGATGTGAAGAATGTTAGTACTCAGAGGGCAACGATTCCTCAAAGCTCAGTCCCTATTGTGTCAAATATTTAGAACCTAGAAAAGCTAAATATAAGTATTAAATCACTGTGACTCTTCAGTTCCCTCCAATGTCCTTTCTGAAACTGCTCATCCTGTTCACCAGTGCAACAGACACCTTCATTCCCTGTTGCATTTCATGCCTTGATGGTGCGGACTTTATCAGTCCACCCTCTTCCACACAGCCTTATTCTTCTGGCTTTTCTAGAACCTCCATATCCTGGTGCGTTTATTGCTCCCCGGCACCTCTTTCATGGGCTCTGCTTTGTCTATTCATTTCATACATTCTGCTTCATCTATTCCAGCTCAAAAGGCTGCTAAATGGAGGACTCTCAAATAATTCATTATTCAAATCAGGACACACTGTAGAGTAATAGAGGCTGATAATAATATTTTTATAAGGATAACAGGAATAAAATGGGGCTTTTCTGGGCAAATGTGAATGTCTGGTCTACCTATGAAATAGTAGAGTTCAAAAGTGGTCCAGTTCCCCACCTGTTTTTATATCCAAGCCTTTGATCCTGTAGCCTTGTATACCTTCCTTGCTCCCTCCCTCTCTCTGGCCTCTGACCAATAGGATGAGGGGACAGGGATGCTATGCCAACTCCAGAATTGTCCTCAAGAGAACACACACGCACACTTCTGTTTGTTGTTTTCCATGACTGGATTGGCTGATGGGCATTCTTGTGAAGACACATCCAGCCCAGCCTACAGGAGGGGTACAAGCAGCACACAGAGAATGAGAGACGGGGAAGAAAAAGAAGTCGCTCCAGCTGACAAGAAGCTGATCCGCCCAGCTAACAGCCCTAAAATGGATATCCAACGGAACCCAGATGAGGCCAGATCTTTTAAGATAAACTGAATATATACTTTTGACCTATACAACTATGAATCGAATAAGAGATTCTTGTGCCGAGATAAAAATAATTGGGGTGGTTTACTAAGCAAATTTCTGGTGGCAGTTGGTTGATGCATCACACAAAAACTCGAATGTTTCATTGGAGATTCAGGATGATATCTAAAGTATCTTTACTGAATGTGCCACAGTATTTCAAATTCAATAAACCCAGGATACAATTATAAGTTTCCAAAAATGTAATGCTTTAATTTTATTCTTTTTCTTAGAAATCTAACTTTAGTTAAAAACATAAGCCATAATAAATTTTTCGCTCTTTCCCACTACCAGTTTGAGAGCTACTCTTACTAAGCTTATTCTTTATACATCTTTATAAGTCATTATTTTCTTCTGTCACCACTGACTGGACTGGACCTTGGCTGGACCTTCTTAGTCAGGGTTCCAGCAAGAGAATTAACCTGTAATGTCACAGAGGGTCCACTGAATGGAATATATTAATTTATCTACTGCACATCCAGAATTGGAAAATTGAGAAAGTGTCGCTCAAATCATTCTCTAGCTTTTAATTCCCTCAAAAAATCAGGGTTGAAAAAGGTTTACAGTCCTTGTTCATTCTTCACCTGGACTATTGTGATATGGCTCTGACTGTTCAGCCTTTAGCCTTCTTTTCTCGTAAGTGATCCTCCATGAAACGAAAGATTTGCTTCTGCCTTTGCCGTTGATTTCACCTGTAGGTCAACTGTCTTTAAGCAAACCTTCAACTTACTTACAACAAGGACAATAAAATTAAAACAACAGTATATTTTATTCTGCTACTAATTTCTTATGCTTATCTGACAGGCATATATCAGTATAATAATACATAAGTACAAAAATTTGCTGCTGTCACTTCTAGTCTTTCTAATGGCCACTGATCACTGTGTGATAACCTACGCTGAGCACCTGATATAAATTTTAAAGAGAGTTGCAAATACACAGAGGAGCCATGCCGTGAGTCAGCTTGACTTAGCTCAAAACACATCATATAGACCCAGAAAGGAAACTTCTGACCTGAAAGCTTCATGTCTTTCAAGGTGCAACATCTTTTCAATTAGAACGTCTTCAAATATATTGAGATACTTTCTGAAGTGAAAACTGTGTGCTTTACTGATACTTGAGAAGCAACGAAAGTTTCTACCAACTGTTGTGACTTGCCAAGATTTCCTCTGTAATTTAATCAGGCCATCAATCAGCAAGGTCAGGTCATACAAGTTAATATTTATTTACAGCTTAGATACAGTTGAATGAGTCTCGGTTTAACCGGAGGCAAAATGTTAGTTCCTTATGACATTTAACAGTTCCTGGAGTCATTGTTTTGACAGCATCTATTTGACCTGAGAAATATCTTGCCTACAGAAACACTCTTTGGGTAAAATTTATTTATATAAAAACTGAAGAGTGAAAATGACCTTAGAGGTCAGTTTTAATCATCTATTAAAAATAAATGTGGGCTTCTGAGTAATATGATGACATGGACTAAGGATTTTATATTTCCTCGCCCAGTGTCCATAAAAATGACCAGGAAAACATGAAAACAAAAGAACAACATGCCATAAGCCTGCAAAGCATGGACCTGATCATCAAAGGCTCAAGGTGTCAAGAAATGTCTTCTAAATATACTGTAGACCAAATCAGTGGTAAGAATGCCTAAAGGTTTAGTTTAGAGTTTCTGTTTTCATAAAGTTCCATTTTCATTGTGAAGTATATGCACAAAAGATCCTACAAAACCCAGAATTTAGGGGGGCAGTTTTCATAAAGAGTAGATCACTGCAGCCAGTGTCTTCTCTCCTTCTTTCTGGAAAAAATGGCTAGAATATTAACAGAACACCCAGCGGGCACTCGCTCTGGAGCTGAGTGAACCTGCCACACACTCGCAGAACCCCAGAGACAGGTCCTTCCTTTGGGGTGAAGGACTAACACAAGCACGAAGCTCAGGAGGCCTGAGATGTGATTAAGGGAAAGCCAGGGCATTTATACCAGTTTGCAATTGAGTTATTCTTTTCTTTCTCTTCTCCCCACCCCACCAAAAAAAAAAAAAACCAACTCCATAAGACCATTGAAAGTATGTTAAAAGTAAAAAGAAGGGAACGATTTTTAAGAATCAGGCAAAATAACTCTGAAATCAATACTAACCAAGAAGGAGAAAAATTAGAAAATGACCAAGGAATATTTCTAAAATGTTCAAGACAATTTAGCGTCAACCAATTTAGTACTACCTGCGAAGTGAGAGCAAACAGTAGTAAAGAAAATTCCATGATGGTGGATGATGACTGCAGAATGCAGGGCAGAATAGAGGGTTTGTAAAGGGAAGAATCAGAACAATGAACTCTACTCAAGGGAGGCAGTGAAAGCTACATATCATTTCCATAATTATTGATAAAACATATTGTTAAGCTAAATATATAACTTACATGTGCTTGAATGTTTTCTGCTAATTTGGTAAACACCAGTTGTGGTCTACCTTTCCAGAAGCATTTTCTGAGGCCGGTCTGGCAGCTGCTTGGCTGATGAGATAAGGGCTGCAGGCTGGTTTCCTGAAGGGCAGGAGCAGCAGCTAGCTCAGGGTGGTTACACCACGAACTCTCCTCATCTGCCTCATTCTTGTATTCCACGTTGAAAAACAAATACGAAAGTGAAACACTATTTCGTCAAGTCTGTTGAGTATGAAATCGTTATCTGTCTAGCTATGTACACAGATGCAGCACACACACACGCACGCTACATATATATATAGAGAGAGAGAGAGAGAGAGAGAGATACACATATATATAGATCATCCTGTGTCTTGTGTGTATGTGTGTGCACGAACTAAATATTTGCCTGCCATACAATATGTCAAATTGAAAACAGATTTTGATGTCTAATAGAAGTGGCAAGAGCACATCCAATGAAGTCATTATGGAAGTGGAACTTCGGCAGGCAGTTCCAGTTATGCTCTTTGGAAATGGCCCCACCACACAGTGGCAAGTAGTAGACACAACTGTCACACGGGAGCCTGGAGAAAGAAGACAACAGCTACAGCGGCTTGCAGGCCCTCCGGGGGAGATGACACGCTGCCCCTTGCCGAGTCTCACCCGAGACGCCGAACTGTTCGGACAGTTAAAAGAACCACAGCTGTGATTCTCTCCCACACAGCCATGGAAAACAATCACCAAAGTAAAATCTGCGTGGAAGCTATAAACATGAGTAAATAATTCCCTAACGTTAATTACAAAAGTAAAAAAAAAAAAATGAATGGCATGCTTAAGTAAGAGAATTAGCTAAGGCTGATTAAAAATAGATAATAAATTAGAGGAAACAAATATATGTTTAAGAGAAAAATCAAAAAGAAAAATGAACAAAAATAAATCAGGAAAATTAATTAGAAAAGTAATATGATTAAAATTATCTCAAATTGAAGATATGAAAAATAGAGGCAACGTGTTTTTATTCAAAATGAGAAAATTTGTGTTCAGTAAGAGTTACTGAATTAGGAAATACTATGTATCCAAACTGGAAAATATTTAACAATCATCAAGAGGTAAAAAAAAAATAGTTAAAATAGGAAGATCTTGGTATTAAAATACTGGGTAAAAGTGATAATATCAACTAACTATAAAGTTGTTTAAATACCTGATATCAAAACAAATCTGAGCAATAAAGAGGAACAGTAATAAATTTATTTCAGATCCATATTTCACGTTGTATTCCATAAGCAAAGTTTAAGAAAAATTAATTAAAATTGCTCTGAAAACTAAGTCCAGGAAATCTTTCTGTATTACATATTATAAAATAGTTATGTTTAAGAAGGAAAGCATTCTTCTAAATTACTGTACAGATTTAATGCAATTCCAATCAAAATACCAATAACATACTTCACAAATTAGAGAAAGCAACCATAAAATTCGTCTGGAACCAGAAGAGACCAACAATAGCAAAAACAATTCCGGGCAACAGGGGCAAGACAGGGGGCATCACAAACCCTGATGTGAAATTATACTAAAAAGCTACTGTGATTTAAAAAAAAAAAAAAACCAACATGGTACCAGCACAAAACCAGATCCAAGGATCAGTGGAACAGGTTAGAAGATGCAGAAACAACCAAACATGCTCAAATACCTCATCTTCAATAAAGGAATCGAGCACCCTCACTGGAAGAAAGACAGCCTCTTTAATAAATGGTACTGGGAAAACTGGCTTTGCACATGCCAAAGACTAAAACTAGACCCAAATCTCTCACCATGTACTAAACTAAAATAGAAATAGATCAGAGATCTAAATATTAAAATAGAAACACTAAATTTGCTGGAAGACAGAATAAGAAGAACTCTTGAAGACATAAGAGTAGGCAAAGACTTTATGAACAAAACTCAAACTGCACGGGAAATACTACAGAGAATCAGTGACTGGGATCACATCCTATTAAAAAAACTTTTGCACAGCAAAAGAAATCACCAACAGAGTGGGAAGACAACCCACAGGATGGGAAAAAAGTTTTGCCAGCTGTTCCTCAAACAAAGTCTAACATCTAGAATATATGAAGAACTTAAAAAATCAGACCCTCTAAATTTAAAGACCCAATCCAAAAACAAGCATCTGAAATGAATAGACATTTCTCAGATAAAGAAGTACAAATGGCAAATAAATATATGAAAAAGTGTTCGACATCATTGATCATTCAAGAAATGCAAACTAAAACAATGATGAGATTCTATCTCACGCCAGAAAAAACAGCTATTATCAGGAAATCAACCAATAACAAGTGTTGGCAGGGCTGTGGGAAAAAAGGAACCCTCCTCCACTGTTGGTGGGAGTGTAGGCTAGTCCAACTATTGTGGAAATCATTGTAGAAGTTACTCAAAAAACTAAAAGTAGAGGTTCCATTTGACCTAGCTATTCCTTTTCTTGGTATCTTCCTGGAAGAATTAAAAACATACTACAGTGATATATATACACAACCGTGTTTATAGCAACACAATGTGTAACAGCTAAATCTTGGAAACAACCCAAACACCCAACAACTTATAAATGGATAAAGAAGATGTGTTTTTTTTTTTTTAAGACAGTGGAGTCTACTCTTCCATAAAAAAGGATAAACTTGAGACGTTTATAGGTAAATGGATGCACCTTAAGAACATACTCTTAAGTGAAATAAACCAGACACAAATGAGTACATATTGCATTGTTTCTCTGGTATGAGAAACCATAAGTATAAATAAAAACAAAAATGTATAATAGATATTGTGAAAAGGGAAGAAAATATTCAAATAGGAAGTAGAACTAGGGATGGGGGAAAGAGAAAGGAAGGGAAAAGGAAAAGAAATGAGAAAGAGAAAATAATGGAAAAATGTAAATAAAGCTGTTGTAAATAAGGAGGGGAAGAAGAGATAAAGGGAGGAGTGGGCAAAGGGGGGAATCAAGATGTATCATGTATAGATACAAATTAATTATGATGAATGTGATTGTTATGCATGTCTCAAATGTACCAATAAATCTTCTTGGCTAAAAAAAAAATGAAAGAGCTCTTATCATAATAGAATTTTTTAAATAGAAAAACATGTCAATAAGCTATTCACAAAAGAAGAAATGCAAATAACTAATACACGAGAAAAGAGGAGTTTCACTAATCACAGTATTAATTATCAGTGGCATACTCAATATCTATTTATCAGTCAACAGACATTTGGATTGTGTCCATTTTTAGCTATGAATAATGCTTCTGTGAACATGTGAATACAGATTTTTGTGCAGACATACACTTCCAATCTCTCTGGGTGTGGAATTTCTAGATGTAAGTCTACATTTAACAATACAAGGAAGTGTCAAATTCTTCCAAAATAGCTGTGGCAAAATTTTAGGATTCACTTGTCAGTTTTTTTCCAAAATAATAATAATAATAAAGCTACTGCTATTTTTGTAGAGAGAGAACTGAATCTGTAGATTGATTTGAGTAGTATTGGCATCTTAACAATATAGTCTTATGAATCATGAACATAAGATATCTTTGATTTCCTGAGGTTCTTTTTAATTTTACACAGTGATGTTACATGGTTTTCACAGTATAAAATGTGGTAAGCTGAATAGGGCACTTCTCTCCTGCAGGGATACTCGTATTCTAGTTCCCAGAACCTGCAAATGTCACCTTATAATGGCAAAAATGGCTTCATGGATGTGATTAAAATAAAGTTTTTGACTTAGAATGGCGTTAGCCTTTATGGAAAAACATCATGCAGATGAAACAAAGTGAACTCAGGAGCAACTGGAACCTCAAAGTCAGTTTAAAAATGTTGCTGCCAAGGCATGCGGCCCAATTAAAATAACTTACGGTCTTAATAAAAATAAATAAATAAATCAAATAAAGTTTTTGAGTTGTAGAGATTATCATGGATAACTATGTGGACTTGATACAATCATGAGAGTCTTTAAAAGCAAAATAGGAACTCAAAAAGACAAAAAGTGAGGAATCACAGAGTAGAAGGAGAGAGGGAGGGAGGGAGGATCTGGAAAACACTGTACTGGACCTTGGAGGTGGAAGGGAACTGAAAGTCAAGCAACATAGGAAGGCTCCAGAATCTGAAAACGACAAAGAACCGGTCCTGTCAGTAGAGTACCAGGAAGGAATACATCCCTGTACACCTGTTTTAAGCTTAGCAAGATTAATTTCTGACTTCTCACCTCCTGAATAAGAAGATAATAAATTTGTGTTGCTTTAAGCTACTACATTTGTTGCAGGAGCAATAAAAAAACTAATATAAGTTCCAAAATTCACAAAGCAAAAATGACAAGTAATAGAAGAAATAATAGTATTTGAGGATTTCAATAACCTGTTCTTAATAATAGAGTAACTAGGCATAAGAGCAACAAAACATACAAGATTTTGACAATATTAATTCTTTTCCATGAACACAGAATATCTTTCCTTTCTTTGCATCCTTTATAATTTATCTCATCATTATTTTATAATCACTTTAGAAATTTTTCACTTACTGTTATATTTATTCCTAAAAATATTTTTGTAGCTATTGTGAATGAAATTGCTTAATTTTTCTCCCAGCAAGTTCATTATTGGTGTATAAAAAATGCTACTATTTTTTCTATGTTGATTTTATATCTGGCAAATTCATTGAATTAGTTTATCAGTTCTGATACTTTTTGATGGAGTATGTAGGTTTTTCTGTTATAAATTCTGCAAATATGGATATTTACACTAAATATATATATATAAGATTTAAACCAGAAACTTACTAGACCTCACACATATCTACAGAACACTCCAAAATACAATCATTTCCTTTTCACTTACACATTGAATATTTTTCAAGATCATGTTAATTAATAAAACAAGACTTAAAAAAATAAAATAAAATGAAACAAGACATAATAAATGTAATAGCATTAAGTCAGATCAAATATTTTTTCAACCACAATAAAGTTAAAATGGAGGGGTTGGGGATTTAGCTCAGTGGTAGAGTGCTTGCTTAGCCAGCCCAAGGTCCTGAGTTCATGCCTCAGCACCCAAAAACAAACAAACAAAAAAATTAAAATGGAACTCAACTGACAGAAATTTGAGAAATCTTCAATTATATGGAAATTGAATAGCATATTTCTAAATACCCAGTGGGCCAAAATAAAAGTTATAAGGAAAATCAAAATTCATTTTAATATGAATGAAAACAAAAACACACATATAAAAACATAGAAGACAATTCTAGCACTTCTTAGGAGGGAATTCATAGCTACAAACTAAGAGCTATAAATACATTATAAAGAATAAAGATCTCAAATGATAAACTAAACTTTCGCTTGAAGAAAGCAGAAAAAGAATAAGCTAAATGCAAAGCAAGAAGAATGGAAGGAAAGAATATATATTAAAGTTTAAACAAACATAATAGAGAATTAAACTGTATAAAATCAACAATAAACATTGGTTCCTTGAAAGAAATTGACAATTCTTTAGCTAGGCTGTTCAACAAAAAGATATACAACAGATTATTAAAATGAAGAACACTAAGTAATACCAATGCCAAATTTATGGAATTATAAATGACTAAAAGGGAAATTGTGAACAACATGACAACAATTTGCCAAGAAATCCTAAAACTTGGTAAAGTGGACAACAAACAATAATTGAATTCACAACCAAAACATTTCCACAAACAAAAGTCGAGACCCAGATGATTTCACTGGTGAATTCTGCAAACTGTTCAAAGAAGAATTAACATTAATTCTTCACAAATTCTTCCAAAAAATATGAGAAAGGAACACCTTCAAGTTTATTCTTTGAGGCCAATAATGCCTTGATAAAACCAGAAATGACATCACAAAGAAAATATAGACCTTTATCTCTTAGGAACATAGATGCGACCAAATACAGAAGAAACATTTAATGAACTCATTTCCTGATCAATACATTCGACAAACTACGAATAAAAGTGAACTTTTAGGCATCTACAAAACCACACAGCTAACAACATAATTAATGACAAAAGACTGCAGACTTTATCCCTAAGATCGGAAATAAGTCAAGGATGTTTGTTCTTGCCACTTGTATTCAAAACTGTATCAGAATTTCCTGAGAAATTAGATAAGAAGAAGAGAGAAAAGACTTTCAGGTTTAAAAGTAAAATTGCTCTGGATCTTCCTTTTGGAATGACATCATCTCATATACAGAAATCTAAGAAATCTACCCAATATTAAAATAAACGAGCTGATTAAGGTTAAATATTGAAATAAAATCAGTATGAAATAATCGACTCTGTGCACTAGCATTGTACAGTTTGAAGATTATATTTTAAGAAAACAATTTCATATGCAATAGTAACAGAAAAATACTTGGGAATAACTTTAACAATAGCTGTGTAAGACCAGTATTTTAGATTTGCTTTTGCTGCCTCAAGTCACCACAAATTTAGGGGCAAAAAATAACATGAAAGTATTATCTTACAACTCTGATGATCACAAAGCTAAAATAAATAAGTGCCATTGTGGTGTCAGAGGAGCTGGGAAGAATTTCTTTCTCACATTCTGCCTTCATCTCCCACACTTAAAAAAAGACTTGTGATTATAGTAGACTCATGTGGCCAATCTGGGATACCCTTCTTATCTTAATGTTGGCTACTTAAAAATCTTAATTCCACCTGCACATTTAATGCCACTTTGTAATACAACCTAATATATTAACAGGTTCTCTGTGTTGTCTTGTTTCAAACTTAGTAGTATAAACAAACTTAGTAGTATAATGTGGAAAAACTGATCTCAGATTTCTTTCTCTCCAGCTTTTGTCACTGTTTGTCTCAGACCATTTTGTGGTGCTACAGCAAAATACCTGAGGCTAAATATTTTAAAAAGAGATTTACATGATGTACAGTTCTGGAGGTCCAAACATGTGGCAACAGTTTCTGCTAAGGGCCTCATGGCAGATGGCATCACATGGGCAGTGTTCATGTGAGCCAGAGCAAAAGCAAGAGCAGTCACCTGGTAAGAAGGGAACAAGTGACCAGCAAGGGACCAGTCTGTTCTTCACAACAAAGTGCTTTCCAATGAGCCAGTCCACTCCTGTGACACTCAGACCACTCCTGAAACCAACACTGATCCTTTCAAGGGCAGAGTCGAGATAGAATCACCTCCCAGTAGGTCTGCCTCTTACAAACTCCACAACTTTTCAATACTGTTACATTAGAGAATTAAACCTCAATGTAATTTTTTCTAGATTGGCTTAATGGCCAGCTAGTAATTGGGAAGCTAGTGAGGACATGCTTTGAAATCACCCGGTCTCTGGCACGTGCCTGGTGTATGCTAGGGAACAACTTCAACACTCCAGGAGTTTACCATGCAGCCTTAGCCTCTGCTTCCTGCTCGGTCAAGCGCTCAAGGTCAGACAGAGATGAGCAATGTCACCCTCCCCAAGTCTTTGCTGGACAGGCACAAAATCCCTCATGTGCGTGTCTTCCACATTCCTAGAAATACATCAGCGTGTTTACAAGTTCCCTAGGAACAACTCATTATCCAGATTTTCTGGGCACAAACCTGGAAAGTTAAAACATAAAAAGTATACTGCTCTTACTCAGATTCAGCGAATTTCTTGAATAAATATTTCTTGGATTGGCTAAGTTTTTGAATTCCGAAAAAATTAATTTCAACTGGTCTGTCCAGTGCTCACTTTGCTTCCATGGAGGAGTATATTTTTAAGTCTTTATTCTGTCATTCTGGTAGTGCATATTACTGAGTCCCTACTACTGAATTTTGACTAAAATTTATTCTTGGTATAATATTATTCACAGAAGATTTTGAATTTTAAGATTCCATGCCAAATAAAAGTCTAATACTAGGTTTGGGGTTCCTTTGTTAAAGTGATTTCAAGAGTAACAAGTGGTATATGAATATATATTGTATATATATATATATATGTATACTAGCCTTTGACTCATATATATATATATATATATATATATATATATATGTTAAAGTCTTTGCTTTATAAGGTATAGTTTGTTTGATCACTGGGAATTGAACCCAGGGCCTCTGCACAGAGCTATATCTCCATCCTTCTTTATTTTTTATTTTCAGACAAAATCTTGATAAGTTGCTAGATTTTCCAGGCTGGGCTTGCCTCGCAATCCTCCTGCTTCAGCCTCTCAGAGTATTGGGATCATAGGCGTGTACCACCATGCTCCACATGTTTGTCTGTTCCTAAAGCGGCACAATATCTACTAGAAGAAAGGGAGAGAGTAGCCGTATTTCTGGTGTAGCAACTTTAATTATGTTCATCTGAATTAGACAATCTTTGCTTATTCACAATAGTGTCTCGATTGACCTGCTGTGTCCCAGGGATACATTAACAGGTAAAATTCAGACTTGGCCCTTAATGAACTTATTGAGTTCCTAAGATTTTATTTTTTAGCTAGAAAGCGGGAGAAAGACCAAAAAGTCCGTGGTCAGCATCACTTTCAGAGCAAAGCAGCCCTACGCTGAAAGCTTGCGTGTGCAAAACAGCAATGCTACTTTTACTAAGCGTTTACTCGGGCACCGATCTGTGCTGGGTGCTCTACATCTATTTTCTCATGCAGCCTTCAGGAAAACTTTCTGGAGAAGGCGATCCTCATTTTCAAGTGAGCAACCGCGGCGCTCAGATGTTAAATAAAACGACCCGGCAAGTTATAGTCTGTCATACTCCTGATTTAAAAGCTACATTTTATGTACAGTCAGATTTCTGCACTTACAGAAGGGAAACTTTGGAGCAGTCTTTCTGAGGTTCATTTCTCTATCTATAAAATTCTACTTCGGAGCATAATTAACACGCACAGTCACAATAGACAAACCGTTCAACCTTAAAGGCTTCAGGCAAACAACGGAGATGCCTGACTTGTCTGGCGCATGTCGCAGGAGAGCAGAGGACGAGCGTCCCCACCCGCCGCAAAGCTCCAGCCTGCTGCCGGCGTCTGAGGGCGGAAAGGGGAGTGCGGAGAGAGACGGAGCTCCTCAGTGCGCTCCAGCTAGCAGCACCGCTTTCCTTCACGCTTCTTAGACCAGCGCTCAGCCAGAAGGCCTCCACTAACCACAGAAGAGACAGGACCGCGGCGCCCTCTGGTCTTCTGTGTGGAGGAAGAGAAAGCATGTACATACACAGCGCGCCACTGCTCCCTACACTGCCCGTACGTGACGCGCCACAGAGGCGCTTTCAAGGTAAGTGAGGTCAACATCCAATCCAGCCCTCCAGAACACGGAGGGAGCGAAGGGCTCCGCCCTTTCAAATTTCCTGCCACAACATTAACCATTAACTGATCGAATATTAAGCTATCAACTACCATTACTACTACTACACACACACACATAGACACACAATGGTGTAAAGGGAAGAAAGATGAGCAAGATGTTGTCTGACGAAAAAATGCTTGGACGACTCAAGAGGCGCAAAACTATTTTCAGGTATTACGAAGTGAGAATTAGAACAAGGCTGGTTTTACAGGAGGAAGTGTGGTTTTTTCACTGAGCAGTGGGACTGTAAGAAACTTCTAAAACTTCTCTATTGTGAGCACACATTACTGCTAGAATTAGACAAAAAAATTTTAAAATCTATTAAAATAAGTACGCTGTTGCTTTGAATGGTAATGCCCTTCACATAAAAGTGACAAACTAGATTAAGAAAAGAAGTATAACATACACCTCTTCAAAGACTATAAAGCAGAATATTACTATTTAATAAATGCATGTCAAAGTTATTTTCGCTAAAGTCGAGTGAAATTTCTAGATTACAGAAGCATCCGTCTATGCAGGATGAAGCAGGTCGTCACTATCTTACGGGGATGATTTATCATACATCCATTATGCTCTCAAACTGGAACTCTTGGGTTTATGCATCCACCAAATAAAGAGGTTATCTATACTTCTTTAATAACTAAATGATATACTTGTCAAGAAGCTTTCAGATTATGGTTTTAGGCACTACATAAATACAGGAATAGACAGCTTGTACAGGGAAGAGAGAATGTGAGGCCTTCGGAGAGGTTCATTTATTCACAATTCATAAATCAGTTCATAAGGGTGGAAGTTATGTTTAACAGGATGCTGTCAGCTCTACTTCTGCCTCAGGCAGTGTACTCGGGATAAAATGCAGCACTGTGAAACTGTTTAAACCACTAATCCCTCTGCTTTCATTTAGAGAGATGCGCGGGGAGATACACGCTGTTTCGCATAGTAAACTGTGGTCAGACCGAAGAAAACACAACCTGGATCACAGGCGAACTGGACGTTGTATTCACATTCACAACGGTGTTGCTGTTATTGAGCGGTTCCTTGCTAACGGTAAATGCCAACTAATAGATAATTAAGGTAGTATAGTGTGAGCCGTATTGATCCAGAAACAGTAACCCGGAGATTGATGCCCAATTCTGTGTCTTGGTTGCCCAAAGCTAATGTAAATGGGTCAACAACAATAAAACATGCCTGTGGATAAAGAAGCGCAAATACTGTGTGTTTTACATTCTCCCCAAAAGGTTTATCTTTAAAGCTGTTTTTGGTGTTTTTTGATTTAAAAAATGATTTTCCTTTTAAAATATAATCTTAAACCTAAAAAGTGAAAAAATGAACATGTAAGGAAGGCCTCCTTATCAGGAAAAATAATAATAGGAAGGTTGGCACCTTTTAGAAGTCATATTTACATTTTTAAGACCTAAGAATAGCTGAATAACACACATTTTTTTCACTTTAATTGTATGAATTTCTCCCTCAGCTTCCTGCCCACTAATATTATATCGTTGTTTCCTGATACTTTTCTAGTGGGGATCGGCATAATCCAGACATCACAAGGGATTCACTGTCATTCACCCATTGACGTCTACCAGTTTCACAACAATTCCTGCGAGCTCTTTTGGAGGGGCGAGTGCTAGGCATCAAGGCCAAGGCCTCCTGCGTGCAAGGCTGGGACTCGACCACCACACAGCTCCCTTGGCAATAGCCTTTGTGTTTCTCAGGTACAGCATTGAGCCTTCATAATCAATCCAAAAAGTGCTCATTGTTTTTGTTCCCATTTCACAGATGAGAAAACTGACAAGGAAAAGCGAAGTTAGGATTCCAACACGGGCCACCTGGTACTCTGACTCATCCGTTAAGGTTTTTAAAGTGTATCTTGCCCTGGGTTATAGTTATAGCCCTACTTTTTAACGCCATGCTTCTTACTCCTATAATGGTTCAAAGATAGCGCCAGTGTGCACTCCCTGCCTTGTTCCACTCCTTAATCATTTCTGACAACTGATGAGCCGCTTTCAACAAGTACAGTAATCCATCAGTCTTCCGAGGAAATCCAAAGGGCGCTTCACCTTGCCCGTGTATGATCGCCATCTAGTGGTGAGTATGCGGTAGCAGCGGGTTACTCAGGGATGAGCGTTATCCACGCTGCACCGGAAACAGTGTTTTACACTGCAAGTCCTACTAGGAAACTTGAAGACTTGAATACTAATAGAAGTAATTCTCCTGTGAGAAGTAGATGGCATTGATCACTTCTGTGTATGTTATTTTGAATCAATAAAGCCTTTGGGAGACTCTTTTGTCATAAAAGCTTTTAAAGTCCTTAAAGTGGATAAACTCCGCATAATATTTACATAGAATTTATAGTTCAAAGTATTCCACATTCATTTGGGTTTTTTTAAATTATATATATATTAGGATACATCAATGTTAAGATAATTCACTAAAAAATACCTGTTGTTATTAAGGCTAACATTTACGGAGAATCAACGCCAGCTGGAGAAGTACTAGATTTCTATATCCAAGGGAGTGTTTGGACAGACAGTGGCTTCTGTTTGGATTTTGGCTGTTATCTGTTTTTCCCTGTTTGGTTGTATGTTCCCTATTTTGATTTATTTCCTGTAAACACCCATTCGTCGATTTATGTCTATGGCATCCAGTTTTTAAATTGACCTGGTAGATCTTTGTTATCAGCTTTTTCAAAACACATTTCCCTAGTCAGTTTCAGCACAGGAAGCTTAAAAACATACGCAAATATATGAAGCTCAAGAGATACAAATGCTGCATTTTATATAATCATTGTAAAGTAACTTTCAACATCTATCTCAAAATGTCCTTATATTTGTTTTATTTATAAATTTCATGCTTTCCCAGTTCAAATCTTATTTTTCATTTTATACTGTTCTTTTTAAACACACAACTGAATTCCATGCTCCATACAATCTTTGAAAGTTTTGCATTCGTATTTGCAAAATGGGTCTGTAGTTGTCATGTTCGTACTGTATTTATTAAGCTTAGCATGCTATTTCTGCATTATGTTTAAAACCAATAATAACATTTCCTGTTTTATTTCCCCATCCTTGAAAAATTTAATGAACCTAAAAATTAACCTTTTTCTCTTTCTTAATTATTTCTTTCTTATTCTTTGTGTTTTTTGGGGATAATGTTCTAAAATTGCTAAATATAGAAAAATATAAGATTAAACTTTAAAAACTCAATTTCCTTCACTGCCTTTGATCTACTCTTGGATTCTTTTCCATTTTGACCAGTACTGACAGCTGGCAATGCTTAATTTCATAAAAATATTATATATATATACACATATATATACTCATATATATAAACTCATATATACTCATTATATATATAAACTCATATATACTCATTATAATATATATAAACTCATATATATATATATATGTATAAGCATACATATATATACACCTGTATATGAATTTTACTCTGAATACAGTTTTGGATACTTTGGTGTAAGGATTGTTGTTGTGGTTATTTACCAACTCTGTACTAAGTGTTTATAGGTCCTCTTTGACCAATAGTTAGTCAATTCTGATTACAGTAGCATATGTAAATTAAATTTATTTTGCTTGACTTTTAAATTGTAGATAAATATAGAAATATTATCTTTAACAATAAACTATTATTTACTGAATAAGTTACATAAGCCAAAGTAAAACTCAAATGTCACAAGCTTAAATTTCAGAAAGCACAAATTTCAACATCATATATGAATATATATACTTTTTGAACTTTTTATTTTTGTTTATTAGTACAAGTTTATAGTAGATAATGTTTACACTCCTTGTGGGAAGTTGGTACATGTAACATAGCACATTTTAACTCCTTTTCTCATCCCCTTTCCCTTCCCTCCGTCTCCCTCTACCCATCTCTGGAATCCCTTCCTTTTTTATATACTTATATTCTTCATTACTGATTTACATGCATAAAGCTTTATACAATGTTGAGTGCTGAGATATAAACTCAGACTTTATCTCTAACAAATAAACTAAAAAGGGATTTTGTCTTGCTGTTTCCAATAATCTCATTTGTTCATTAATTCCACCAAAAAAAGTTTGCCGTTCAATATTTTTCACTGAAATATGCTGATGGTTAAGTGTATTTTTCTCTCATGTACTGAAAAAAAACCTAATAGTGCAGAAGCATTTTAGTATAATTCTCTTATAAGCAAATAGTGAATGTAAACTCATTTTATGAGTGAATAATGGTGTATCTCACCTCACTTTAATTTTGGTAATTGAGTGGGGAAACAGGAAGATCTATTAAAAAGGACCATTGCTGGTCAAGCACTAATGAGAAAATCTCTGAGTCACTTGCTGTCATGGTAACAAAGCATCATCAAAATCTGATTACTCTGCCCAGTAGCTACAGAAGTGATGGGCCAGACTCCTAATTGTCTTGTCTGCTTGCAGGATGAGCTTCACGTTTCTTAGAGGTAAGTAGGTGGCCTGGCTCTGTGTATTACATAAGGAACGCACTAGACGTTCATAAACCGAGTTCAGATATCTAGTACTAAGGATGAATTAAACTTTGGGAAGATTTTCAAAAATTACAATTAAAGACAGACTTAATTCAGTCTTGTCATTAACTTATAAAGTTCTGAGTAAATTTATTTTTTGAAATCTAATTTCATTGATATTCATACCAAGGAGAAAGATCGCTGAAGAAAAAGCTATTTAGTGTGAGCAGGAAAATGAATCACTAAGAACTCTTCCTAACAACAAAATGCTCAAACGTAAGGAATAGTTTGGAAATCGCACCAAGGACTGCAAGTCTCCAAAAGCGCTTTTGCCAGGCAGTGTCAGGAAAAGACAGATCTAAGAAAGTTTAAAAACGTTAAGAAAGATGAACAACAGAACATAGCCAGGCTTGGCAGTTGGAGATGACCACAAAGCACTGGCAGAGCTTTCCGTCCCCAGCAGCAATGTGTTTAGCCATGTCCTTCCTTCTGTGCCCTTGGTCTTTGGGGCACAGAAACCCCAGTGAGCTTCAAAAATTACAGAGCTCAATGTTTCCAGGAGTGATTTGTTCTTTTTAATATCTTGAGTGTAACTGAATATTTTAAAGAAATTGATCACTGCCTTCTGATCCTTTTTCCCAAAGGCAAACCTCCACTATTAGCAGAAGCAGAGTAAACACTGGCAAGCATTACTGACTAGCAATCTATGTGCCTTCTCAGGGCTTCTGAGCATAAGCAGCATTAATAACTCTTGTCCTGAGCAGCTTATTACTCTTGTTAAATCCATCAGCCTGTGTACTAAGTTTTACATGTACCAAATATCAAAAGCAATCAATCTAAAGTCAATATAATGAAAGTCAAAGGCACATTTATCTATCTACACGTTTCCAAATTCAGTGGAGAGTGTGCTGCTGCAGAGAGAAAAGCAGCTGTCAAAGCCAGTAGAGTGAGGAAAGAGTAAACAAGTGCGTTCCCTGGAGGAATTAGGCTGGTTCTGGGGGTTTTGGGCACTGACCTGGGATGGAAGCAGCAGTCTGAAAGCCAGTCAGTGTGGCCGTGTCCGGTGAGGAGTACGTTGCCTTTCGGGAGGCCCACTGCCTTCCAGACGTGATCCTCACCACAGGAGACTAGGAGGTCTTTGCAGGGGTGCATGAGAATACTGCACAGGGAGAGAGAAGAAGCATTAATGGGGTGAAAGAACAAATGGTTTCAGAATGTGAATAAACAAAACAACAGTGTAGCCCATAGAACGCCAGTCCAGAAGTCAGAGGATCCTGGTTCTACATGCCAGCTCTTGCTTTAACAGTAACAGCTTTGTGATCTTCATAAATCTCAACAGCTTCACTGGTTCTCAGAATCCTCAACTGCAACACAAAGTAGTTGGTTTAGGTGATCTGCATGTGGAATTCTGCTTTTAAAACAATACTTGCGGTTTTTCTTTTAGGGAAAAAGGTTACAATGTATTTTTGTGTTAGGATATTTGGACCCAGTGACCGTACTTATCACAGAAAATCAAAATTCTCTTCAGACTGCAGTCTATGTTAAATTAGGCATTATCCTGGAAAAGACCATGAATCACAACCACATTAGCATAGTTCTAGAATAAATACTATAAATGAAACATTAACTCCATGGCCCACTATCTACACAAAGCAAAGGAGATCCAGTTCTGTGCTAATACACCACTTAAACTGGCTTCAGTCAATGCACAGTACACAAATTACGGTAATGAATTCAAGATGCATAAGGCGATGCTGTCTCTCTACAGGCATAGAGGGAGATGAGAAAGAAGTATGTAAAATTAATGATTAACACATTAAGCACTATTGTTTGGACCGACTCTGATCATTGTAGCTATTTAAATATTGGAGCTAAACTATTCTAAATTCAAGAGTCTACAAGGTTAATGCCTGATATTTTATCTATGGCAATGCCTTAATCTTATTTATATAGAGTTTCGTCTCTTCCTTACAATATAATGGGAACAAATTTCTCCAATGTTAAGCACCTATTAAAACACCAGCCTAAATATTAGCAACAAATTGTTCAATTTCCATTTGGCCACCTCAACTGAAAGATAATGCCTTTACTTGCCTCGATAATAAACTGAAACCAGAAACGATTTAAAAAATACCAATCACACATTCATCTCTCCCAATGCCTGCTTTATGAATGGTCTTGTTATTTTCATCTGCGATATGGACTTTAGGAAATAAACGTCCCTAAGAAATCATGGCTCTGGTCCATACCTATGTGACAGCTTACACGAAAGCCCAACTTTTCTTGTTCTCTATCCCCTCCATCAATACCTTTAAGCCCTCGAATTATGAAGTGAAATATCATTTCCTTGGATTAGACTACAAAGTTTTGGACATCGGCTGGTGTTACGTGTTCAGTTCACAGTGTTGTAACCACAATGGACAAGGCCTTCTTTCCGGTGAAACGTTTCATTTAAAAAACTATTTTACTGCTCAAAATAAACACAGTGGAAGGAAAATTATTCACTTCCCAATACATTATCACGTTGGTTTGTGACTTTCAGAAGGCCAATTCAGGAAAGAAATTCATTATAGCTCAAAACCAGGTGGAAGATACATTTATGGAACTTAATTACAAAAAAAAATATGATGAGAGGTAAAAATGTCAGATTGAAATAAATTGTATATTCAAACATACACATGAAGGTAACCCAAATCCTTGAAGCTACTGAGTATGATGCATGTTGGCTCACAGCTTTCCTGGCAGACACATGCATACTTGACTAGATGACAGATTACCCTCTTTAAGTGAAGATAAATAAAATCATTGATGTCATTACAAATTTTAAAGGATAAGTTTGCAAAATGACTTTTCTAAGGGGAGCTATTTATAGAAGTTAAGGAAAAGAGATAAACACAAACCTATTTGTAGCCATTCGGTTTTCTGCTTTTTCTTGACTCTCCTCAACCCTTCTACTTTGGGGCCTCCTCTGCACCATGAGAACTTCTAATTCCGCTCCACATGAACTGATTCCTTGTCTAACTGTAGAACAGCCTTCCCTTATCTACAAGGGATACATGCTAAGATTACCAGTGGATGTGTAAGACCACGGATAGCACCAAAGTCTACACAGACTCTTTTTTCCTGAACATACACACCTTGGATAAAATTAAATTTATACAATAGACATAACAAGACATCAACAACAATATATCTAATGATAAAGTAGAACAATTATAACACATTTTCTGTTCTTGTCTCCCACACACAAATGTACTGATTTTTCCATATTAACTGAGAACTATATATTGTGTCCATAACCTTTGAAGTTTGGGATGTGACAGCAGAACTGGAAAAAAATTCTTTTTTCTTCACAATTTCATAGGTTGAAGACTTATTCACTTTAGATCTTAGCAACTGTGTTTTTAGCAATTGTTTTCTTATTAAGTCAAGCATTTTCACCTTTGCACTTGAAGCACTAAACAGCTTCTCTTTAGCCCATCCAACTTGCCAGTGTCAATTTGGGGACAGGGTTAAATAAAATAAAGGTTACCTGAATGTAAACACAGTTGAGATAGTGCAAGTCAGTCTGGAAACTAAAAGGCTATCAAGTGACTAACGAGCAGGTAGCATACAAAAGATGTAATTGAAAAAATACCCTAAATATTTAAGTTAAAAATGTTACAGTAAAAGACACATTATAATTAATCTCCCTCACAATACTCCCTCTTGCTTTGAACACACTTATCAGTTAGTTCTAGAGGTATTTTCACATCTTTAGTTGTGCTGTTGGGGCTGCCTCAATGTCCTTAGTTGATTCAAAACATTTCCTTTTGGCAATCATTTTGATCTGGGTGGGAGCAGAAAATGCAAAGTGCGAGAGTCAGTGGAAAGGTGAAGGGGGACACTTGGTAATGCTTTGTCCTCTGCTTGGATGACATCTCACTGCATTTATGATCATACATCCTAACGCCACTCACGGAAGAGGACTTCAGAACTATTTCAGAAAGTGGCAAGATTGATGGAAGAAGTATATTTGAAGAGTTGGGAAGTGTCTTGAGGGACACTAATGACAATGTGTCTTGTACTGTAATAAATATTTTTTTAGTGTAAATACTACCCTATATTTTGATCATGTGCCAGACAGTATGGTTATGCTGGGAAAAGGCCCGATTCACATCAGACAGGTTGGAGCAGGACAGCAGGAGATTTTGTTACACTACTCGGTGGCATCAGTTTAAAATTTAGGAATCATTTATTTTTGAAATTTTCCACTTAATATTTTCAAATCCCAGTTGATCACGAATAACTAAAAACCACAGAAAGCAAAACTATGGCTAAGGGGGGACTATCGTGTGAATGAACACACAGACATACATATTATCTGTAAATGACCTTTTTCTGATCAGTCTGCATACATTTCATTTAGGCATTGATATTTTATCCTTTCAAGAATATTTTAGTTAATACATAAAATGGTAATTAATACATAAAATGGTTATTTAGTTAATACATAAAATGAAAACAAATATTTTCAGCATAAACAGAAGGAGTTTAATCCTTTCATAACAGTTAATGAATTCCCCTTTCTTTTTTTTACTTATCCACTAAATAAGAGCATGAGCAAATACTGGGTCATAGCAGTAAATGTTCGCAGTCAAGAAGTGCACATTTCTGCTCAGATCACTCACGCAACCTGGTCAGTGTAAGGAACGCAGGTTTTAGGGCCACAGACCAGAAATATTTCCCTCAATACAGAAGTCCAGCATTTGTACCAACTCCATAGTGAGGTGCTGCTGTCTGGAGTCACGGTCAGCGTCATCTGTTGATGGCAATGATGTCTAGTATTGTTTGAAAACTTATTGTGCCACCCTTTGTACTAAATGCTTGATTTTAATGTGTTAAATACAAGCTCATGACAACAGGAGTTTAAATCCACATTAACACTACCAACACTGACTGGCAGATAGTAGCTTTTCAACAAATGCTTGTCAAACATATGACTGAATGGTTGGTTCTGCTGCAATTAGTATTGTTTTAATGCCTAAGGAAACAGGGGTTGAAACAGGGGTCCAGAGATTGGGTCAGCTTCTTGAGTTCACATTTGGTAATGGATGGAAACTGACTTTGAACACAGGATGCTCTGGCTTTGAGGCTCATGATTTTGATTGCTTCTATCTAATATGAATCTTCTAGTTTTTTAAATTTATATGTGTATTACAAATATCAATAATTCTTATTAAAGAGCCTTCATATAATTGTTATCATTCATTGTAAATGCTTAAGTCATTTAGTCATTATTAAAACTTAACTAAAGAAGTCAAGGAATTGCCAGTGTGTATACTAGAGCTTGGTACCACCAGAAACAACAGTTTTAAAGGAGCCAGAAGATCCTTCTCTCTACAGCTCAGATGCCCTGATGCTGAAGGAGAAATCAGGTGGGTCGGATTCCTCCTATGAACCTTTATATAGATTTTTGGATAAATGGACTACATGCTGCATTTAAAATCTTAATTTTCTTGTTCTAAAAGTGTGAGCCTTGTATTCATACATTAAATTTTTCGAGGACATTGACATTTTATTCAATTATTTTCGTAGAAGTCTGGAGAGGAAAAATGTAGACTAATATTTAACAAGCATCAATTTTATAGGCTATTAGTTCACTGGAAATTTCCCCTGTATACTCAGGCCTCAACTTTTGCCATCTGCTTATAGTTTTTGAATTAGTTTTTTGAAGAAGCTGAAGAACAGAAGTAATGAATCTTATTTTATAGTAGTCAGTTACTGATCCCAGAATACCATGCAATAACTCATTTAATGTTTATATCACTCCCATGAGTTGGGTCTACTCTTATCCCCCTTTGCAGATGGGAGAGCTAGAGTACATAGAGGTTAGGTGATCTACCTATAAAAGGTCACAAAGGCCACAAAGTGAGAGAGCCAGAATGTGTCAATTTAACTGCACTATTCCAGACTCCGTATTTTTCAGTAGGGTCAACTCAGAACCTCAACTGCCTTTTCGATTTTTAGATCACGAAAACAGAGAAGTTATATTTCTGTGTAGAGGATTTACTGAGATGCATTTTGAAGTTTAAAAAAACTGAAATTAAAAAAATTTCCTAACAATGTATAAAATTCTATAACTATTACAACTTTTTTTCTTCCTGGAAAACGTGCACTTACTATGTTTGAAGTGGTAGAGGAGTAGATCAAACAAAGATAATTGAGAAAGAAGAGAAAGGCCAGATCAAAAATATTTTTGGCTATGAGCTGTATGGTCTCTGTTGTAGCTCTTCAGCTTTGCCCTGCTAATCCAAAAGCAGCCATAGACAAAACATAAATGAATGAGCAAGTCTGTGTTCCAATAAAACTTTATTTATCGTTGTATAAAACCAGGCAGTCAGGCAGATTTAACCTGTGAACACCGTAGTTTGCTGGTCTCTGTTCCTAAAGTGTCTGCATGATATGAAGTCGGCGAGTGTATAAGACCATGGGCCCTGGAGTCAGATGTGAATTTAAACTCTTGTTCTAGTCTTCAGGAGTTATGTACCTTTGGATAAGTTTCTATACCAGCCTTTGCCTCAGTCACTGAAAAATGGTAACACTATAGTATTGGTATCATAGATTCACTGTGAGAACTAATTAAGTTAATACAAGTAAAGGATACAGAACAGTGATATAAACACAGTGAAAACTCAGTGACCTAATTATTGTGCAAACAGATAAATTCCCTAGCACTGACCTGCCTATATTTTAAAAATGTTCCACAAGCTACTTCCTACTGCTTATGTTGTATAACTTCTCACCCTCAGTTCTACCATTTGTGAAAAGTGAGTGAAAATAAGGCTGATTTATAGGAGTGCTGTGACTACAAAGGAAGTTGATATATGTAAATCAGCTAGAACAACTGTCTGAATATGGTCGTCTCTCCACAAATGTTAAGTCCTCTGGCAAAGTTGCACTCACTATAGGTAACAATTTCACAAATGAACATAAGGAAAATTTGTGGAGTTTCCTTCAAGATACAGTTATAGAATAGTAAGAACTCTCAAAGACATAGGAATAGGAAAAAAATTCATGAACAGAACCCAGATTGCACAGGAAACAATACAAAGAATCAGTGCTTGGGACCTCATCCTACTAAAAGGCTTTTGCACAGTAAAAGAAATCATTAATAGAGCAGGATGAAAAGCCACAGAGTGGAAAAGAAATTTTTGCCAGCTGCCCCTCAAACAAGGGTCTCACATCAAGAATATATAAAGAACTCAAAAAAATCACCCTCCCAAATTTAAAGACTCAATCCAAAAATGGGCATCTGTAATGAATAAACACTTTTCAGATGAAGAAATAAAAATGGCAAATAAACATATGAAGAAATGTTCAGCATCACTGGTCATTCAAGAGATGCAAATCAAAACAACGTTAAGATTCCATCTCACTCCAGAAAGAACAGCTATTACCAAGAAATCAACCAACAACAAGTCCTGGCAGGGCTATGGGGAAAAAGGTACCCTTCTCCACTGTTGGTGGAATGTAGACTAGTCCAACCACTATTGAAATCAGTATGAGGACTCCTCAAAAAACTAAATCTAGAGGTTCCATTTGATCCTGCTATTCCCCTGCTTGGTATCTTCTCAGAAGAATTGAAAACTTCATACCATAGAGATATATGCACAACCATGTTCATAGCAACACAATTTGTAATAGCTAAGTCTTGGAAACAACTCAAATACCCAACAACTAATGAATGGCTAAAGATGATGTGGTTTTTCTACACAATGGAGTACTACTCCACCATAAAAAAGGATAAACCAGAGTCATTTGTGTGTAAATGGATGCACCTCGAGAACATACTCTTAAGTGAAATAAATCAATCATCAATGAGTACATATCAAATTGTTTCTCTGATATGAGAAACCATAAGTGTACATAAAGCCAAAGAGGCATAATAGATACCAGGTAAAAGAAAGATAATATTCAAACGAGAAGAGAGCTAGAAAGGGAAAAGAGGGAGGGGAAAAGGGAAAGAAAGGGAAAAAATGGAAAAATGTAAATAAACCTGCTGTAAATAAGAAAAGGGGGGAATGGACGGGAAGGGTGGGGAAGGGGGGAATCAAGATACATCATGTATAGGTACAAAATAACCATGATAAATGGGATCATTATGTATACAATGTACCAATGCATGTTCTTGTTAAAAAATAAAAATTAAAAAAAAAAAAGATACGGTTTTCGGGAATGCACTGAGGGAAACAGTCAAGCCTGTGCACACATTCACCCCTGTCTCTGACACAGGTGTGCAACTGGCACTAACAGTTTTGGCCTTGGGGAAATGGTGACTAGTAGGCCCTGAGTGTGCCAAGAAGGGGATGACAAGGACTTCTCCTCAGAGTGCCCACAAAAACACGTCCTTCTTATAGTCACCGAATAACTTCCGTTTTCAAAGATGCCTTCCAAAAGTTCTAATTAATGAGAATAATAAGCTCCTGCTTAATGTCTTTCTGGCACCCGTTCTAAGTGCCACAAAGTCACTTTACTTTAAACTTTGAATAGAAGCTTTCTGCTTCCCTTTAACTTACTATTAATTATAATTATAAGATGTGAAGACAAAGGCCTTGTCACCTCATTCCTCAGTTAATAAGCTTGTGACTAGGGTGAAAATAGTACAGGAAAACATCTTAGAGATTCAGAAAAGGAAAATGTGGGTGAATGCTAATCCTGATTTTTAATCAAGTCGTGTCCTGATGAAATATCCAGAAAATGTTTTGTTGAACAATACACCGGGCGTGTTACATAAAATATTATGTTCTGGCAGAGACTTTTTCTCTTTTGTACTAGGACACATTCCTTATAATAGATCTCATGATATATGCTTCAAAGCTCTCGTCGCTAATTGAAATTGCTCCTTCCAGTGGTGGCATCACACAGGCTATTTTGGAGGGAATATGTGTAGGTGTGTGGTGAGTACCGTTAATTATCAGCCAGTCAGTGACATAAGCACCACCGTTAGAATTTTCAAAAGTGAGGAATATAAATCCAAAAAAAAAAAAAAAAAAACCAGATTGTCACAAGAAAGACTAATTAGCTACCCTTGTCTTCACTTTGGGTTATTCAGCACTGTAAATGTTTCCTTCACGTCAGTTCACAGGCTCTAACTGTTGCCAAAACAGAAGATGCACAGTATGTTGAAAATAAATCAATATCAAAAAGTGTGCCCCTGAACACCATGTGACCACTTACCTGCTTGTCCTTAGAGACCACGCGCACTCAGATATTATGTATGCTTTTATCTGGCTTGCCGGGAAAGATACAGAGAGAGTTGAGTCCTCTGACTATCGCCCAGCTGATAACTGTATTTTGCATTTTGTTGAGCATCAGGATTCACCAAACATTCTAACATGCGTCTTTTTCATTATTTCAACAAATATGGACTGAGTGACTACTATGGCAGAGTATACGAAACAGGAGCACCACTCTGGGGGAACTTATGTAAGAGTAGAAAGAAACAAATAACAAAATAGCTAAAGAAAATAATTTAGCTCTAAAAACCACCAAAGTGATATGACGATGATTCAGGGGAGAAAGTTCTTTACAGTGAGGTGGTCAGGGAGGTCGTTGGTGAAGATGTGACATTCTAGCCAGGACCAGAACGACAAAGAAGCAGCCGCTTGTAGATAGATGATCTAAGCGCAAACAGCGTCAGGCACAGGTGACTGAAGTGCACAAGTGCTGGGCTGAAAGGAGCTGGTGCGTCCAGAGAGAGGAAGGCCAGGTAACCCGAGACAGCAAGCCAGAACCTCGTGGACGATGGATGAGGGAAGAGAGGAGGCCAAGCGCCAGGCCACACAGGGCCTCAGAGGCTGAGGAAAGAAGACTGAGATTTGACTGAAGATGATTTCATGAGTTTAAGTAGGTACTGCGTTTGGATACTGTTGGGGTGCGTTCCCCAAGGGTTCCTGTGTTGGAGGCTTGGGGACAATGTGGCAATGTGAGAGGCGGTGGCACCTTTAAGAAGTGGGACGTAAGCTGGGTACAGTGGTGCACACTTGTGAATTCAGCACTCTGGGAGGCTGAGGGACGAGGATCTCAAGCTCAAGCCCAGCCCGGACAATTTAGCAAGACCTTGTCTCAAAATAAAAAAATAAAAGGGCTAGAGATATAGCTCAGCACAAAGGCCCTGGGTTCAATCCTAGCACACGGGTGGAGCTAACAGGAGGTGGATAGGTCGCTGGGAGAACTGCTGTTGGAAGGGATTTGTGCTGATCTTGCGGAGTTAGTCCTAATGATGGTGGATTATTACAAAAAACTGTGACTGGGCCTCCTCTGGCTCAGTTTCACTAGTAAGCTGTTCTCTATGCCCTCCTGCCATCCGCTATGAGGCTCTACAGGAATGAGCAGAACCCAGCAACACGTTCTTGAACTTTCACAACTCTAAGCTAATTAAACTTCTTTATACCTTATCCAGCCTCAGGTATTTTGTTGTCAGAATAAAAATTAGACAAATAAAATCGGTGAATGTTATGTGATTGATATTTGTACAAAACATCTCTTTAGCTACTTGGGGAAAATGGAAGGTGGGGGCATGACCAAAGCTATGAGCAGATCGTGCAGCATAGTAAGTGAAGACAATAGCTTCATTTAGTTAGTCCTGTTTAACCTACAGTTCCTCCTTATTGTGACACATGTCTCTTCATTATATTCATATTTTCACCACCATTTTCATGAAAAGTCAACTCACTATTTCCATAAAATAATATTAAATAACTAGTGTATTTAAAGTGCCAAGGCAAATGCAATGAAAGTTATGTAACAAATGTGTGCACAAAGCAGTCAGTAGAAATCTGCCAAAATGAGACACTGGGCCACATTCGTTTTTGAAGATAACTAAGGACACATGGAAAATTGAGATGGGGCTGGGGATTTAGCTCAGTAGTTAGCGTGCTTGCCCAGCAAGCACAAGGGCCTGAATTCAATTCCTCCCACCAAAAAAAAAAAAAAAAAAGAAAGAAAGAAAAACTGAGAGCTTAACACTTCACTAGCATTTTAAATTGGAAAGTTGGTATATTAAAATTCTTCTTTAAAGTAGAGTAGGATTTATGTTGTTGGAATTTGGGAGCACTTTGATTCTTACAAAATAGGTGGGGTATTTTCCTACTACAAGGACAAATTCATAATACTGTGAAGGACAGTTTGAGAGTTAAGTCTCCTTTTCATTCTCCTTGTTCTATGTTCTTACAAGCTTATTCCTAAGTAAAAATTCTTAAGAATGGTGATGGATGGTCTTGAATAAAAGTCACTTAACTTTATATTTCTGTTTCATCATATTTTTAAAATGTGACATTACTCATCCTGTCTCTAATTTGATAAACAAAGGAATGCACCTTTACTTATCAAATAAAACCACTCTTTCAATCTTATTGGAGTTCAAGAGCTATACTTTACAAAGATGGCACCTTCCATGCTGAATCCTTTGACTCAAAGGAGACTGGAAAGGCCTTAGGAGCAGGACTCTCTGCTCTCCTGCTGTCCCGTTCCTCCTCTTCTACATTTTCTCCCTCAAAGCAAGTCTGAGAAATGGGAATTTCTCTTCCCCAAGGCAAGCTGTAGACACTAGAACCTCCTTCTCCCAAAGCAAGCCAAAAGCTCTCCCTTCTGACCACCATCCAAATAGTTCTCTCCCATTTCCAGAAGGGAAGAATGCTATACATAAAGCCCAGCAAGACCTGGAATAGAGAGGCCCCGCTCGGGTTCCCCCCTCAGTCTGTTACCATAGACCACATCCTTTTCTCCCATCATATTTCTTCATGGCTGCCCATTCTTCATTGAAATCTAAACATAAAAATAGACATCCCCCCTGCCGATCTCTGGAGCCTCATTTCCAAAGGCTCTCTTGTCCTATAAAAATTCAAATCATAATTTAGTTTACTTTTTTCTTCTTAATTATTTAATTATAGGTGTTGTGATTATTAATTGTGATATGTCAATTTGAGTAAAAACTACCTCATGGATTAGTAAAGCCCTCGGTGTGTCCGGGTGACTGACATGAAGGCCACCAACTAAGCAGGAAAGACCCACCCTGGATGTGGATGGCATCAACCAACAGGCTTGTATCCTGGACAGAACAGAAAAGTAAAGAAGAAGGAATTCTTCCCTCTGTCTTCAGAGGAGCTCTGGTCTTTGCCTTTGCTGCTGGAGGTTGGTCTCCTTCCAGCACAGACTCTTCAGGCCTCCAATGCAGTCTCCTCAGCTTTCTGACATAGACTCACATTGGGATTCTGCAGTGAGCTTCCAGGCCTTTGACCTCTGAGTGCTACTCTATGCTCCAGTTCTCCAAGTATGGAAGAAACATTTTGGATTCTTCTGTCTCTGATCCAGCAGAAGGCCAAGGGACACTTCCAGTTCTGATTCTGTAAGCCTACTTCATAAATCCTTCTTATAATCATACATGTATTTTATATTGAATCTGTTTCTCTAGGGAACTCTAATACAGTTTTGGCCAAGACACTTAAGATGAGTAAGGAAAAGCATCACATCTTTCCATACTACAATCACTGCAAAATTATTTCCAATTTGATGAAGTCGTTGAATCTCCTAATAGGTAAAATAGACATCATTTTAAAATTCACAAAGTCAACTAAATGAAATTTATAAACTCCAAAGATAGGGGAAGTCAAGCATCACAATTTTGGTAAGTAGAAAGAGAGAGCTCAATGGAACAGGTTAACTATTCACAGATTTATGAAAATATCTCTTGGAACCTTCTTGTTACCTTAGCAGCTGAATATTTTATGCTACATACTTTTATACACATCATGCTTCCTGTTATGAAATTGCTGTAGTTCTTTATGGTTTAACAAGTTTGAGAAGTTATAGTATACATTTATATTCTTAGGAAAGTCATTTCAATAATACATTTTATTTGGTTATTTCATGTTTCAGCAATTTACAAGAATTCTGTGTTGTTATGAATATAAAATTTTCCATTTCATATCCCTGTTAGTATACTAGTGACATAATTGATTTTTAAGGAAAGTCAAATTACTTCACGGTAAAGGATTTATCATGACAAATATCTTTTCCCAAACTACTTATAATCTAGAAAGAATCCAAAGAATTACTACTTAAGATAAATTTACATGTTGAAGAATTCTGTTCTGAACATCTCTAGTTTGCTGACTACCACACCAACTGATGTGATGACTGTAACGACGTTTAAATATTGACATTTTTGTTATCTACTTGAAAAATAAATTACAAAACAAATGTAATTATTTACAATTGTTTATTATTAAAGTGTTCTTTGTAAAATTCAGCACTTTTTCATAAAATATGGTTTTGATTTTAAGATATATATATATATATATATATCTCAATTTTTACACTAAAAAATGCGCTAAGGCTGTGAATAAGTCTATCATCAAACCGCATTTGTGTCATAAACCATCCGAAGGACTGAGAGGAAAAAGAGATGGGGAACTAGCCTTTGAATTTGGCAGCTGCTGGTAGGTGATGCTGGCTGGGAGAAGCTAGAGAGCTGCGACGGCTGAGCACCTGTGTCAGCTCCCAGTGGGTGGAAGAGAGGAAATAGGGGTGGGATGAAGACAGGAGCAGGAACTCAGATTGGAAAACCACCTCAGTGAAGCTGTTTTTAAAAAGCACAAATGAGTTGAATTTAGGAGAGGCAAATAAATAAACCTCAAATTAATTAATAGAATGGAAAAGTACAACCGTAAAGGGCAGAATTAGTCGGTCGCTTTGAACCAAAGTGGTAACTAACGAACACATAAGACAATGGGGCATAAAACTACAAACAGGAGCAGCTAGGTGGCCAGAAGTAGGTTCAAATAATGACAAACTGACAAAAGCAAAGAACCCACAGGAAATGGGCCCTAATATCAGCTTGCAGTAGTATGTTGCTTTGTTCTTTTATGCCTGTGCATTTATCTGTGCATTTTAATTGCTGCTGGCATCTTTCTCTTGACACACGAAAAAAGCAAAAATGAAGAGGTGTCTGTTGACACTTCATTCTGTTCCCACCTGCCAACTTGAGGGTAAGAAGAGGGGGCAGGGCGAGCATCTCAGCAGCAGCCCGCTGCAATCCCAGACAAGCGCGTAAGCTTCTGTGTTTACCAAGCCCAGTTCTACAGGCGCTTAGTACAGGCGTGATTTTGCAGATATTCAAATACATGATTATTATCCACGGTGATTTCCACCAAATTCAGAGAAAAATCAAAGGTATGTACCATCCTGATTTTCTCAAGCACACAGCTTAATCAGCTCCTTTTTTATAGGTAACTAATTCTCTTTATTGCAGCATTTAATGTGTGCATCACAGACTTCCTTGAAAATTACACAAACCTTCCCTTATAACATGCTGTTGCTTCCAGTTATTTTTTACACTATATACCTGAGTTTGTGTAATATGTTTATGTTTTAACATTTTGTTGTCTTTAGCAAGAGAGAGACTGGTGGTGCAGGGGCACCCGGGAGAAGCGGGTCCCTCCTGCAGCGTTTATCGTCCCCTTACCCGGCTTGCTTACATCCACTCTGTGTCCTCTTGTCCTCAGCTACCTGATTTGTGCAGGTGTAAGAACGCGCCAGAGTCTCTGCTCCTGGGGCTGGGCCACCTGCCTTATCTTTACTGAATACAAGTTTTTAATGACTGTAAAATACTCCTGATTTAATATGTTCAAGCATTTTAATTCAGTGTGGTATCTTTCCAGCCCTGCATTCCACAGATCAGCTGCTGCTCCACCCCACACATCTTTATCGGTACTGCCCCCTTACCAGTGTATTCACTAAGGCAGTGTTCAAACTGACGTGGGGAAAAAGACTGCTGGAGGCAAAGAGTAATGGGAAATACTGCTTCAATATATTTTGGGTAAACGTAGGCACTGACGATTCTGAACACAAAGTTATAAATATATTAATAAAAAGTCATTCATATTCTAGCACAATTTTTGCCAAAATAAAATTATTTTGTTATAAGATAAATACCATATTTGTTTGACAAAAATAGAAAAGCTTTCAGAAGTCATGAACAAACACGTCTCGGCTAAAACAATCACGGCAGTCGTTCAAGCACTGAAGTGGAGTGTGATGTGGTGGTGATATTGTGGTGTGTGTACTGCTGTGGTTTGAACATGTTCCCAAAAAGTTCATGTGTTGGAAACTTAATTCGTAAATTCATATATTGATAGTATTCGACACTGGGGCCTTTGTGGGGTATTAGGGTTAGATGACATCATGATAATAGGGCTCTCACAATGGGATTAGTAGTTTTGTAAGAAAAGGAAGTGAGACTTGAGCTTGCAAGCTCCTACTCTTTTACCACATGATCTCTTCCCTCTTGTTATTATGCAGCAAGAAGCCTTTTACATGTGGCCCTTTATCTCGGACTTCTCAGTCTTCAAAACCATGAGAAAGAAATTTCTTTTTCTTTATAAATTACCCAGTCTCAGGTTTTCTGTTGTAGCAACACAAATAGAATAAGTCTACAGTAATGGTAAACCTTTTAGAGATTTCAATGATACAAACAGCCTGCTGCAGCATGTGTGCCACAGGTTCGCCACCACTGGAATAAGACATGTACCCCAGACCAGCCACTTTAAAAAGATACCTAAGCCTCGGTTTCTTCCTCTATCAAATGGATATAATAGTATTTTATAAGAAAATGAGTTGAGATGATTCATAAACAGCACTTAATACACTGTCTAGTATTCAATAAAGTTTAAATATTCGAATTGTTCTCTTAAGTAATTAGTTTTTACAGATTTCTCTTGCATAGTAGTACATTTCTCTCACATAGTTTAATGAAGGCAGAACTGTCTCCAAAAGATGTTATTGGGAAAGCAGAATTGTCTCCCAAAGATGTTATTCCATTTCAAAATCTTGGAGCCTGTGAATATGTTTGAAATTGGGAAATCGTACTGAAGGATGTATCTAGTCTAACCAAAGAAATATTTAGAAGCAAGGGGAGTGGGACAGAAAGAGTCAAAGCAACAGGAAAGTTGACCCACCTTGCTGGCACTGAAAATGGAGGAAGGCGCTAAGAGTTGTGGCAGGAGCTGGGCGTAGCACGCACACCTGTAATGCCAGCACTCTGGGAGGCGGAGGCGGTAGGATCACAAATTGGTGCCTGGCCTAAGCAGTTTGGCATTTTGAGAGACCATGTTTCAAAAATTAAAAAGGGCCGAGTATGTAGTTCAGCGCAAAGGCCTTGGGTACAATCCCCAATATCCATAAATGAGACGAAAGAAACACAAAGGAATCGTGGCGAGGGACCTCTAGAAGCTGAGAACTACACTGCAGCTACACGGAAGAGCGAACAAGGAAGAGAGAACTCAGGCCTGCAACCACACAGAAGTGAATTCTGCCCACAGTCGAATGAGTGTGGAGGCAAACTCTCACACGAACCTCCGTACCAGAGCCCAGCGTGATGACCTTTGATTTTAACAGAGGTCAGACGCAGAAGAGCCGGCTGAGCCTGCGCAGACTTTTGACCTACAGAAATGTGAGATAATAAGTTTGTGTTTAAGTCACTAAATTTGTGGTAATTTCTTACAACAGCAATAAAAAAGTAAACACGTTCTTACAGTGAGTAACAAGTGAAATTAAATTGAACTCAAAGCATATCATCTATTTCATGAAATATGAAATTGTAGCTTTTGATATTTTAAATCTAGCATAAAGGGATTTTTGCTGTATCATATTAGATTTTTCTAATAAAAACAAATCTTTTATTATCTCATTTATAATTATACTATTTTGTGTCAAACTAAATAATCCTAGACACAATAAAATATTACATTACGGACTAGTTTTCTTAATGATTTTATTATCAGTTTTCAGACACACAGGAACACAGTAATTTTGCTGGAAAAAATGGTAGGTAGTCAAAGCAAGGTGTGCAAAATAAGCTACTTCACCTTCCATCCCAATGAAATGCTGACGAACGCATTTGTTTTACTCACTTTCCTCATGCCTGAGACAAAATATCCAACATCCCCAACTTAAAGAACAAGCTTATTTTGGTCCATAGTTTCTGCAGTTTCAGGCCATGGTCAACAGGCCCAAACGCAGAAACGGCAGGGAGGGAGCAAGGGCCTGCTGTGGAGGAAAGCCGCTCAGTGTGGCCACCAGGAAGCAAAGCAAGAAGGGAGGAGCTGGGCAGAGAGATATGGCGCTTCTGACCGGAACCACCTCCTCGCAGCAAGTCCAAGTCTGCTAGAACGCCCCCCATCCTATTGCCTCCCTCACACAGGAGCCTGTGGGGCCACTTTAGATCTAAACCTGAACCATCTTCTTCTAACTTCAAAGAGTTTCTTTAGGCACTGTTATCAGTAAATTCCAGCATTCTGGTGGCTATCTACGTATCTATCAATCGTCTATCACTATCACATAGTGCACTGTGCTATTTATGTATTTGTTCTAAATTTTCTTTCCCAATAGTCTTCAATTGATTTTACCAGATTTTTGGGTTATCCATGGTAAGCTCTCCTTCACTAAACGACAGATGTGAAACTAATTTTCAATCTTTCTAAGAAGTAAAGCAGGCTTTTTTGTATTTATGATAGTTGTCAATGTTTTAATTTGTGAAAAGTGAGGCAAATGAATTTACTTCACTTAAATTAGTTCTTGTGTAACTGTTTTCTTCATAAAAACTTTGGTTACTTTCATTATGAACAAAACATATGGCTCCAACATAAAAATATAACTAATTAGAAAACATTATTAAAATGCGTAATCTCTTTTACTTTTTTTTACAGTGTTGGTAAAAATAGTAACATCTCTAAGAATAAATCAGGTAGTTTCAATATAACAGTTTAGGTCAAAATTTACATCTCTCTCCTGAAATTCATTTTATTCCATATATCATAAACCAGCTCCTGAGGTCACTTCTGTTTTCTCTACTTCACATTCCTATACCCAAAGTCTTTGCAATATAACTTTCCAGCATTTCTGCTAAATCTGAATATGGATCTGCCCGTGTGACTTGTGTTAGCTAATGAGCTGTTAGTGAACGTGGCGCGAATGAAGAGAAGTGTTTGCACGATTACATTTGCCCTCTTTTTTGCCTTCTGTCATTGTCAGGAGAAAGGCCTATCCAGCCAGCCTGATGGAAGACCAGAGGCATGCCCCAGAGCCTGAAGCCTGTATTCCACCTCACATCAGATCAGCTGACCACACACATGCGGTCAGGAAGCTGCAGATAAACTACACAGCTGTACTCAGGTGCAAATGGCAGAGCTGCTCGGCTGACTACTTCAAGTTCCTGAGCAGAGGACACTTCCGTTCTACGAAGTTTGGTGGCTTTTTTCCTTAAGTGAATAAAGCTAAGTAACACAGATCCTTTATTTTATAATTATCCGTATAATTTGAAATATTTCTTTTTCCCAATCAGAAAGAAATATTTTTATATTTTACACCCTTACTGGTATTGAAATAAAAATCATTGTGTATATTTGAATTTATTAATATATTTTGGTTCATTATAATTAAGAATTAATTAAGTATATAAAAATAAAGTTTTAACAATTTTAAAACTTTTATTTAATATGTGCATTTTTAATGGTAATTTGTATAAGAGAAATTATTTCAGCTATTTTACAAATTATTTATTATTTAAAGTCACAGTCATTTGACATTAGAGGTAAAAGGGTTACCCATGTGTATATATACTGTTTTTTGTGTCTACATTGTGAAAAATATTGAATTATATGTTTATTCTCTACTGCCAGTTAGTATACTTTTGGATCTCATTCTCTACTTTCAATCTGACTGTACTGCTATGTATGGAAATTTATTATTATCTTATGACAACTTTTAATTTGCAAATCAAATTGTTTTTAAAAATACTATCATGTATGAGGAATGAGTGATGAAACACTTATTATATTGCTACTTATGGCATGGCTTCACCCTACCACCAAAGATGCTAAAGCTTACTCTCATAGCTTTGCATATTTAAAATTAGTTTTAAAATTAATGTGTGCTTTTTAGAGCCAATATGTTATCCATAATCAACCAGCATATATCTGCAATTTACTATGAATTTTGGATTTCACAAATCAACAAAGCCAGGAAAATATAAAAAATCTTTCCTTCTTTTGGATTTATAATTTGAAGAATTTGATTTTGCATCCTGACAAATGAATAATATGGTGTATATTATATAAAATGTTATACTTTTAAAAATTTCATGCATATTAATTTTCTTTGACTTGATAATCTTTTACCTGTTGGAAATTCCACACAGCCACAGCATTGTGCTGTAAATTGGTTCAGTCTTGTTAGGACTCAAAGATAACTGAACTCACTGTTTTCATTCCTGTCTATCAATTATGTATAGTCCTCTTTTCAAGTACCATAGTTTCCCTTTTATTTTGTTTTTTCTTCTAGACTTCATGTTTTCCATCTGATCTTTGAATGTTAATTAGGCTGAGACAGAACTCTTATGTGAAATGCCCCCCCGCAACTCTTCCCATCCATTACTTCAGGGTTCATTTGGGCCTGCTACTGAGTTTTTGGAAATGTCACGGGAAGTAGAAAACCTTTAAGCAAAATGAGCATTCCCTGTTCTAATCCTCTGTTCTCTGACAGTCTTAAATTATGAAAACAGCAATTAGAAGGCAACCAGCTCCTTGACCTTTAGGTTTTAGCTTTCTTATTCCTGATGTCATTGACCCCAAATCTGCTAGTCTGAAAGACAAACAATTGACAGCTTTTGCAAGTGGCCCCAAGAATTAAAGTTTTTACAATTTTCATATCATATTTTAATTATTATAACAATCATAACAGATCTCAATGAATTATTGACTTGATCAAAGAAAGAGACTTCTTATTGGCTCTCTGAATTTTATATTGTAAGAAAAATACAAGCAGTGGCATTTGGAAGGCAAGATTCACATGTTTTCTTAAACTTGGCCATGCTGGATTTGATCTTGGTAATTTTAGGTGGTTCCTACTGGACCTTGTACTTTGGAGGTTGTTTCTGATTGCATAGATTTATAAATGCTTTTGCATAATGGGGGCCAAGTGCAAGGATTAGTTACCATGAATTGTGTGGTTCTTCACAATTGGGTCTATGAAACAATTTTTCAAACATTACATAATACTAAACTCTAAAAATCTGCTTTTTCCTAGAACTGCTTTTAAAAATAATGAATTGCTTGAGATATCTAAGAAGTAAAGCTTATTCTTTCTGTAAGTTTTCCACGATTTCGATAAGAATGACACTGAAAGACATATTTTTTCTAGGTAAATTAGTATTGCCTCTCACCAATCCTGGAAATACAAAATATATTTTATATTATATTATATACATATACTATATATCGGAAAAGCATTTACCTTCCTATCCAAGGGCAATTCATATGCAGAAGGATATGAACATATTACAGTAACAACTCTTTTTGCAAAGAACTGATATTCACAGTGTCTAGTTTTGGATAGTATTAACGAAACAAAATGATAGTTTGATAACGAATTAAGCCAAATTTATTCATCTCTCATTTTTAATAAAACAACCCAATTCTTAGAAAATCTAAGAATTTCTTAAATTCTTAATTTACCTTATCTAAGTGGCAAAGTACATGCAATAGAATCAAATACTTACATGTAAATTGTTTCTATATTTTCTTCTTAAATATATCCATGTCCAGGGGCTGGTGATTTAGCTCAGTAGTTAGAGTGCTTGCCTAGCAAACGCAAGGCCCTGAGTTCAATCCCCAGCACCTATATATATATATATATATATATATATATATATATCTCCTATTTCTTACTATAGGATGTATATATATATATATATATATATCATATATATATATATATATATATATATATATATATATCCTATTTCTTACTATTCAGTGAACCATAAAAAAAAGAAAAGAAAAATATCAATTAGCTCTGAGGAGACTGACAAAAAGTCTACTTTTAAAATATACAAATGAAAGTATAAAATATATATACTACTATCTTAGTTAGCTTTTCTAGAGTCAATGGTTTGTAAGAGAGCAGATTTAATACAGGACATTTATAAGTTACAATATTCACCCACAATCCAAAAACAGGAAGAATGCCTAATGTCTATCTAGGCACTGGAGACCCAAAAGATCCAATCAAGGGCTGGGAGCCCACAGCACTGTCCTGTATAAGTCCATGTCTGCAGATGATGGCTGAAGAGATATTTACTAGAACCAGGATACGATGCTCACAGCAGAGATGACGACCACAGCTGCCCCAAAGCAACAACAGCAGCCATCCTTGACAGCAAGGCCTCAAGCTCCTTCCTTGAAGAGAACAGCCTAGTTCCTTTCAGGAGAACCGGCTGCAGCAGAGCTTCTCCTGGGAAACAGCCTGCCAACTAGCTTCTGCTCCTATTCTGCTTTATGTTGCGTTAGCAACAATCCTCAGGTGGATCCTCTACGTCCAGCATCACGCCAGCTCAGTCCAGCTGGGCGATCTAGCCCAAGCTGACCACATTAAGTCTACCGCAACTACAATAACAGTATGTATATTCAGATTAAGTTCCTATTCCCTCGCCTATATTACTAACCCAGTAGTATGAAAGAATCAGACTGCATAATGTTCTAACACTGTGAATTCAGGACAGACATAGAATTAAAGTCTTCAGAACAAAATTATTCAAAATCTACAATTCCTAACTCATTTATTGTATGGAATGATATAATGTTTTTATTTTTCATCAGCTTTTAAGAAAGGTTATATGACACAGACCTATTTAATCAGACTATAGAAATGAACATGAATGCATAATTATGAACTTAAAATCACTTAGTAACTATATCTGTCTTATTTTTGTCTATTAAATTATTCTCTTTTTTACTATTAAGGGAAAAGTGGAAACTACAAGTGAATTCAGAGAGTCAGAGTTTTTTTTATAAATACAACTTATATTTTCGTTATATAAATATTTGTATGCTGTACTAGAGATATTTACATTACATAAAGCCCTCAAATAGTAATCTACAGAATTTATTAAGGGCTTTGAAGGTCTAATAATTCATGTACAATTTGACATCATAAACACAGCCATAATTACAGTCTACAAGAAAGAGTGTTCCCTGTATTTTAAAAAATAAATCCTCAATTACCAAATAGGCTACAACGTATTACATTAACTTAACCATATAATTCTATGTTGAGTGAGAAAAGTAATGAAACCTTGAAAATATGTCAACAATTAAATCAAAACTTCGAGCATGAAAAGAGCAATACTAAGACCAGGCAAATTATGGTTACAGTCAAGTGACTTTCAAATGTTAATTCTGTTTCCGTCGAAGTGATTATTTTGCTCGTTTTATAAAGGAAGAAATTTCTTTTGAAAAAAAATCTATCAGGTAGATAGCCAAGCCAATAAGTCAACCGAGGATCTAAAATCAATATGAATATCTTATTTTCCTAGCACCACCATGTGGTAAGACTGAACCACTTTCCAGTCACGGCCCACCAGTTTCTCGACAAGCGAAGAAAAAAAACTGTCAACCAAAGTCTCTTCCTTTTCACTGCACTCAGCCACAACCATCACACTCACGACTGTTTTTTAAAGATGAGGCATGACAAATAAATACTTTCCCCCTCTTGCATTTCTAAGAAAAATCAAGCAAAAAACAAAACATAAAAAGTGTAACTACCATAATAACAGATTTTTTTCTACTACAGGAATTAATAGAAATGTCATATACAGTACCTAACTAACTAATCTAATTGGCAGTAAATGAACTTCTCCAGAGTCCTTAAGTCTGTCTGAGACACTAATAGAGGCTGTTTTCAGGCTGAGAAACATTTCAGTGCCTACTATACACTAAGGCTTCAGCAAATCTTATTTATTGATTTGTAGAGATTATTATAGAGCTAGGTCTAGTGGCATGCACCTATAACTCCAGCACTCTGGGGGACTGAGGCAGGACTACAAGTCTGAGCCAAACCTTGGCAACTCACCAATTTAGGAAGAACATGTCTCAAAATTAAAAAAAAAAAAAAGTGTGGGGGAATGGGGATATAGTTCCATGCGAAGGCCCTGTGTTCAATCTCTTGTAACACACAGATAAAAAGATTATGTGTTATAGAGCTTATTATTTTAATGTCCAATATTCTCATCAAACTGCACTACTCCCCAATCAACAACTACACTATTAACACCAATGTACCTTTCAACCTTAGATAATGTTTTGCTTCTGTTGTCACTAGAGTTAAGTGACAACTTCTTCTTTCATAGGACACATGCCAACCTCCATCCTACTCACCAGTCCTCCTATTTGAAATGTAGAAATCCTCTACATTTCTTGGAAGATGTCTTCTTCCAAGAAACCTTGCCAGATTTCTTATAACTGGTCCTCTCTCTCTGCCAGATTTGAATGTGTAAACGGTATGTTTACCTTATTCTGTCTGGTATGGATTCTTCTCCTTCCTAAATCAGCGAATAGTGACCAAACTTTCTAAAGTTCCAGGTGATTCTGCAGGGCTAAACAATCACTTGTTAATTTCTCATTCATCTTTTAAATAGTTTCTTATTTACAGGAAGCCCAGTGCTAGACTTTGTCACAGACAGGCAGAGAAAATAAGTTTTAATTTCCTTTGAGAAGGCACTCCGAATTCTGGAGCTCTTGTCAAGTTAACTTGAGAGTTCATGTACATTGGGTGATAATATCTCAGTTATCAAAATAATTGCCTCCATTCTTTTCTTCACTAGAGTAATATACCTGGCTCAAATACTGTATGATCATTATTAAAATTAAGTAATTAACAATATCAATTCTTTCTATACTTTATTTCCTACCAACATTTTAATGTACAATCCTCATTTTCAAATGCTAAAAAAATTCAATTTTAAGACAACTAAAATATCTGCTTTATTTTGAAAATGGTCTAGTTTAGAAACGCTCAGGATACCTCATCAGTAATTATAACACTGAATATGGAAAGCTTGTTGAGGAAATTGCTTTCCCCTTAGAGCTACTGCCAATTTAAGTGTTATCTTCCCACCTTTTCTATGTTTCTTCCTTTCATAGTAGGAACAATCTACCCCACCATTCCCCGCTCCTCATCCTCCTTTTATAGCTGTTAGCAGGAAGTCACAAATTTCATTTCAAAAGAGAAGCTTTAAATGGTAGCTCATGAGAAAATGGGTAATTCTTCACTATAGGATTGCGCTGTAGTATAATCAACCCCTGAAATTTCCTTGATGGATGACACGGTTGGATGCATGCCGCACACTGTACACATCAACTTTACTGCTGTGCAACAATAATGTCACATTCTAGGCTGTGAAATATGTTCTCTTTTAAAGAAACTTGTAATACATAATAAAAAATCTCATTTTAGAATTGTTGTTCTTTGCTAGATACCATATGTGAGACAGTTCTCAAAATGTTTTAGAATTTTGCCAATTGATTAACCTGCATAAATATAAGGACTGTTTATTTTAAATCATTGTCACACCTAAAATCTTGGTGGGGAAAGTGTATCAAATAGTAGGCATTTTTGTAAGAATTATTTGGGACTCCAATACTTATTTTTCCCCATAAGAGTGGGAAATATATCATGAAAAAATTTTTCCATATATATATGTAACATTTTAATAATTTTATTAAAATTTTACACTGCAAGTATTTTCTTTTCAAATCAAGGAATAATAAGAAAAGTAAAATATTCAATTGATCTTTGATAAATCCAGTGATCATTCAGTATGTACTTCTGCAGACGCATGGTCCAGTTCAGTATTTTAAGTGAGACTAGTAGTTGAAGAATTGTGATATCTGCAGTAGAGTTAACCAATCCATCTCAAACAGATCACTCATTTAAAGTCATACTTCACAGGCTCCGAGTGAGGACTGGCTTCCCAAGCGCTCACAATCTCATCTCCTTCATTCCCTCCACTACCGAGCTCGGCAGGCCAAACACATTTCTAGGCTGTCTTGACAGTCATAGCAACCACATGACATAGCTCTGCTCAATGATACATAGACTGAAATTCCTGGGAAGCACATTTTTTCTGTGTATGAAGTTAGGGACGAGGACAAAGCCTCTTGCCCTTGGATTTGTGTTGCTGTCTTGGTTCTGTCTTATTCTGTTCTCCTCACTTGTCGTGGACATGATACCTGGAAGTGCAGCCACACATCTTACAATCACGAGGACAAGAAGGAAGCACCAGTGACGCTCAGGACATAAACCTCGAAACGTGACTGCAGGAAACTAGAATACTCATTGCCAAAATATGTCTCTTTGCCGTATTATTTTGAACTGGTTATTTTGAGAAACTGCAAATACAGGAAAAGCTGTGAAAAAATTTCTGCAAGAGAAATTTACATCTACAAAAGAACTCTCCACTAATAAACTAGAGACTCTTAAACTTAAAAATGAAGAAGACAATGACTTCAATCTGCATAACAAAACGCATCTTTTCAAAGGTTCTTTTGGCCATCTCTTCTTTTTTTTATTTTATTTTTTATAGTACATGTTTGTGGCCCATAATGCATACATTCACTGTAGGTATTTGTTACGTGTATGAGACACATTTTAATTCTTTTCATACCCCCTTCCTCTCCTGTTAATCTGTCTTTCTTTACAGGGAATCCAGGGAAGAACTAGAAAGTATAAGTAAGAAGCTTCCAGGCAAACTGGTGAAATAGAAGTATCCTTTGTCTGACATTGTAGTTAGAAGAGGGAGTTAGAAAAGGGAAACTATATTCTAAGGAGATAAAGAGAGGAAGAGTTCCAGAAATAGAGAGAGAGGAGACAGGAAAGTTACAAAGCATGGAAAGGTAATGCCAAAAAAAAAAAAAAAAAGCATGATGTAATCTGCAATGCCAATACCAGTTCCCCCGGGGTGAGGGCAGTGTAATTCGAGAAACACAAGGCAAGCCCACAGATGGCCCAAGAGCACGAATGATAAACAATGGACCTGCCACCCTAGCCTCAGGAGAAACCCATAATTATTACAAGCCGAGTGATGACTCCAGTGTGGCACGTGAGCTTTGATGAAGAAGTCCATTGCAGCACCTACCATATCTTGGAGTGCTATAACTAAGAGCCATCTCAAAGTCCACGGTGTCGCCCTGCCACAGTGGTAGACAATCACGAAACGCAGTTGTGTAGAATGTTGTATAGAATGGGAGAATGAGTTACACACTCCCTGAGCAGTTTGAGTGGCTAGAAATGCAAGCTATGAGGGGCATAGTGGTTGGCTGGCACCAACTTCTGTGGTGAGGCGCAAGTTCCACGGAGCACGTGGTTTTCTGAGGGGGATGGATCTGAAAGCCTCAAGATAGAGGCCAGTGGATTGCTTGTCTCCCACAGATGACACCCTCCCTCCAGCACAGGACTTAGTGGTCTGCTTACTTCTCCCACTCTGAATGTGTAGAGATGTGCCTTTGCCTGAGAGTCTACAAGGCCCCTAGATGCAGGGAGATGGGGGCCTCTGCAGCAAGGTAGGCACTTAACCAGCCCCCATAGTCTGAAGTGAGTTGAGGCTGGCAGCAACTCTATATACACAGAAGAAAACAGACAAAAGGCCTCTGGAACGAATACAGCTCTGAGGTAGACAGCATACTTTGACAGACCTTCTCTGTCAACAAAGGTAGTGCGGGCCTTAGGATTGACACAGTACATGCCTGTTACGTGGGAGTAGAAGTGAAACACGAGCTACCCTAGGTACAAATCCTTACCCCTCTTCCATACCTGGCAGGTTCTATTATCACAGGCCCAGGAAAAAGACTTTACCAATTCAAATACATCTTCATGAAAGATTTTTTTAGATCTCTCTCACTCTCTCTCTCTCTCCTCTCTCTTTCTGTCTTTATTTGCTGTTCTTGTTTTTCCTCTTATTTTTGTCTAACTTTAGTTGCAAATTTTTGAAATTTTAACTGGATTTTTATCACTCTTTTCTCGTGTTATTCCTCATCTTCTTTTCTTCCTCATTTTAAATGCTGCTTCTTCCATGTTTATTCTCCCTGCCACTTCCACTTTTATTATTATTTTTATTATTACTACTTTTTTATTCTTTATTACTTTTTAACCTTTTAATTTACTCTATGTTATCATTAGCCCATTCTTTTCTACTCTTATCAGTGGTTTTAATTGGTTCTCACTGTATTTCAATATTTGGTTCATCTTTGTCCTGTCTTTGATACTGTGGTTGATTTCCTCCTATCTGAGTGGTACCAGGAATCTCACCCTCAAAAGGGGCTGCTCACTAAGAAGACTACACACACACAAACACACATGAACATACATAAAAGTGAAAGAGATGTCTATCCCAAAAGATACGCAAATCTCATGTAGAAACACAAGAAATACAAAAAATAATGTAACATGACTCTTTTAAAGGACCATATCTCTTTAGTAACTCAGTCTAAAGATATCAAAATGGCTGAAATGCCAAATAATTCAAAAGGTTAACTTTTTAAAAAAATTTTTACCAAGAACATGTATTGGTACATTTTATACATAATGCGCACAATCAACATGGTTATTTTGTACCTGTACATGATGTATCCGGGTTCTCCCCCTTCCACTCCCCCCCTTCCATTCACCCATCCCTCCCTATTTGCAACAAGTTTCTTTACATTTTTCTATTCTTTTCCCTTTCATTTTACTTTTCTTTTAACCTTCCTTCTTTATCTCCCATCCCCTGTCTAGTTCTCTCTTTTGAGTACTATCTTTCTTTTTTTTTTACACAGTATCTATTATACCCCTTTGTCCTTATTTATATTTATGGTTTCTCATATCAGAGAAATAATTTGATGTGTACTGATTAAGTGTCTGATTTATTTCACTTAATAGTATCTTCTCAAGGAACATCCATTTACATACAAATGACTCTAGTTTATTTTTTTATGGCAGTGTAGTACTCCATTGTGCAGAAAAACCACATCTTCTTTAGTCATTCATTAGTTGTTGAGCATTTAGGTTGTTTCCAAGACTCACCTATTACAAATTCTGTTACTATGAACATGGTTGTGCATATATCACTGTGGTATTTTAATTCTTCTGGGAAGATACCAAGCAGAGGAATAGCTGGGTCAAATGGAACCTCTAGTTGTAGTTTTCTGAGGAATCTCCACACTGATTTCCACAGTGGTTGGACCAGTCTACATTGCCACCAACAGTGGAGGAGGGTTTCTTTCTCCCTGCAGCCCGCCAGCACCTGTTATTGGTTGATTTCTTGATAATAGCTATTCTTTCTGGAGCGAGATGGTATCTTAGTGTTGTTTTGATCTGCGTCTCTCAAATGACCAATGATGTTGAACATTTTTTCATATATTTATTTGCTAATCAAAATACCAATAACATACTTCATAGAATTAGAAAAGGCAATCATGAAATTTGTCTGGAACCAGAAGAGACCAAGAATAGCAAAAACAATTCTGGGCAACAGGAATAAGGCACGGGGCATTATAGTCCCTGACTTGAAATTATATTATAAAGCTTCTGTGGTAAAAACAGCATGGTATTGGCACGAAGACAGACCTGAGGACGAATGGAACAGGCTAGAAGATGCAGAAATAACTCCAAACACACTCAAATACCTCATCTTCGACAAAGGAGCCAAACACCCTCACTGGAAGAAAGATAGCCTCTTTAATAAATGGTACTGGAAAAATTGGCTTACCACATGCCAAAAACTAAAACTAGATACATGTCTCTCACCATGTACTAAGCTAAAATCAAAGTGGATCAAAGATCTAAAAATTAAAACAGAAACAGTAAATCTCTTGGATAATAAAATAGGAAGAACTCTCGAAGACATAGGGATTGGAAAACAATTTATGAACAGAACCCAAACTGCACGGAAAACAATACAAAGAATCAATCCTTGGGACCACATCCTATTAAAAGGCTTTTGCGTAGCAAAAGAAATTACTAATAGAGTGGGGCAAAAAACCACAGACTGGGAAAAAAATTTGCCAGCTGTCCCTCAGACAAAGGTCTAACATGTAGAATATATAAAGAACTCAAAAATATCACCCCCCTCAAATTTAAAGACCCTATCCAAAAATAGGCATCTGAAATGAATAAACATTTCTCAGATGAAGATTAACTTTTAAAATGGCCCATGACTTCAAGAAAAAAACAAATAAACAACTGAACGAATTAAAGATGACAATGCAGGTTACAAAAAAGCAACTCAACAAAGACATAGTGATTTTGAAAAAGAACCAAACAGAAATCTTGGACGTGAAAAGCTCAATAAATCAAATCCAAAACTCACTGGGAAACCTCATCAGTAGACTGGATCAAACATAAAACAGAATTTCAGTGCTTGAAGGTAATTTTGATAAATTATCACATTCAGATAGTAATAAAGAAAAATCTTACGACATTATGAACAAAACCTGCAACACTTCTTGCACACAATTGCAAACTTACGAAATTTTTGTGTAAATTCACAATAGTTCAATTATGTATGAGGCCTATATGCCTGCCAACAGATGAATGGATAGCTACCTGGCAAAAAAAGGATCGATTTCAGTCATTTGTAGGAAACAGATGGATCTTGAGACCATACCACTAAGCGAAATAAATCAGACATAGAAGATTAAATATTGTGTTTTCTTGCATACCAAATCCAAAATATAAATAATTTAAAGAGCAAAATAAAAGAGAGATTGGCAGGAAAAGGGGTGGTAGACTTTGTGGAGATGGGAAGAGGATCTGGGGATAGGAGCAGAGAGGAGAGCAGAGGAAAGAGGACTAAAAACGATCAAGATATGATATGTATATGTACTAGTTTCACAAGATGAATATAATTACTTTGTATTACAAAAATGTACTAATGATTAAAAAGAAAACAAACTTTTCATGTAGAAGAAGGTGCCAAGATATAGATTAAAGACTTAGAAAATATATTCAGTGAAATAATAACAGAAAATTTCCTAAATTTGGGGGGAAATATGGATATCTAAGTATGAGAGGCACTTAGAACTCCTAACAGGCACGACCACAAAAGAACATTGCTATGGCATATTGTTGTTAAAATGCCAAAAGTACAGAAAAAGGAAAAAATACTGAAAAGTGCAAGGGAGAAACACTGAGTTGCTTGAAAAGACAAACCCATCAAAATATGCAGATTTTTTAGCAGAATATCTAGAAGACAAGAAAGCATGGAATAGTGCATTTGAAACCCTGCGCTAAAGATTACTACCAACCTAAATCACTACATCCAGCAGAGCTATCCTTTAGCATCAAAGGAAATAAATATAAAGACCTTCCAAGATAAGCATAAATTAAAGGAATTCATGATCACTAATCCAGCAGTTCAGAAATAATTAAAGGAATTCTACACATAGAAGAGGAAGAGTAGATAAGCAAATGAGAATCAAACACTAGAAAAAGACAACACAATGACAGGAGTTAGTATACACCTTTCAATAATAATCCTGAATATAAATGACTTTAATTCTCCAACTAAAAGACTGAGTGGCAGACTGGATTACAAAACAAGACTCATCTCTTTGCTGCCTGCAAGAAACACACCTAACTGGCAAAGATATATACAAACTGAAAGCAAAAAGATGAAAAAATGATATTCCATGTAAATGAAATCTGAAAGCAAACAGGAATAGCAATGTTCACATCAGACAAAACACGAGTGAAACCAAAATTAGTTGTAAGAGAGAAAAAAAGGTCACTACATGTTGGTGAAAGGAAAAATCCACCAAGAAGATACAGGAATTCATTCTTAGGGATAAGTGAACACTGCTAATTTAATATGTCCACTCAAGCTTTATATACTATTGGTCTCAAATAACTAACAGATGATGTTATTACTCAGTAAACTCCCTGGGACTGATTTTGTTCCACATAAAGAAATCTATTTATCAAAATAATTAACACAGTTATTTTCAAAGCACATAGTAAAGATGACTGTAGGTTTAACTTGCCTTTATTTATAACATGGAATAAATAAAAGCCATCATTTTATAATGATATCATCAACACTCCTACTCACCCATTCTTACTCTGCTTCAAGTAAGAAATCACAACCTTTTGATCTTAAAATAAAGAGCAAATTGGTTAATACATGATCAGGATGAGTATTCCATAAACTACAAGTTGGTCTGTATTTTTCTTTCTTTCTTTTTTTTTTTCAAGAGTAGGAAATTTATTAAGAGAGAGAAGGAGAGCTCCTGAGAGACAAGAGGGGACCCGAGTGGGTTGCCAATGACTCCCGCTCTTTAGAGGGGGTCTTATAGGGCAAAATCATGAGGTGGGTACAAATGTGTGTCAAAATTATGGTTAACCAATAATATTACAAGTGCAGTCGTTTAGGTAATAGTGATCCAATGGGGAAGAAAGTCATGTAGTAAATCGGCAAGGAGAGAACAAGGACATTCCAGGGTGGGTTGGATCTGAAGATCTTGGTCGCCCACCTGGGTGTTGGTCAGTATTTTTCCACAAGAATATAAAATATTGATGTACCAAATTAGTACATTTAGTAATGTATATAGTTTACAATTTTAGGAAATAAATCACCATTGGAATGAATCTCATTTTGCGATCACTGATCATTATGAAAAAGAAAAGTAAAGTAAATAAAGCTGTACATAATAAAACATTTTAGAGAAAAGAGATGAAGAACAGGATACTTAAGCAGGAAGAACATAATATGTTAGCCTGAGTTCTAGAGAAACATGTCTGTGAGGTAAAGTTACCAATAAATTTTAGGTTGAAAATCGATAACTTGAGTAGTCCATGGGGTTCTCTAAAACCTAGCATACTCACAAAAGGCAACCTGGCTATTTGGAACTGGAATTTAACATTTATTAAATTATGTAACAGAAAACTGAATTTTCTGTGATTGACTCAGATCTTTGTTTTTCAAGCAGAAAATTACTTTCAAAATGTAAGTGGAGAAAGAAACAAGGACAAAATAGCGAAAAGAACAAGTCAGCAGAATCAGCTATTTCTGAGTTCTAACTCTGATTTAACATTAATGGAACAGTAAGTTATTTATTATCTCTAAATTCTGTTGCTGAAATTTGTTTGTACTTGGTTTTCTTCAGTTCTCACTAAGTACCAGTCAAATCAGAGAAAAAGAAACTACCCTGCACATACTGTAATAAGTCTAACAACAACATAAAGTCTAAGCAGAAGCGAGGTAGCTTGGATAGGGGTTGGAGGACAGCAGATTCACATGCCTTTTATAATTTGAAACAATATCTGACACAATAATCTAGAAACAGAAGCCTGGAAAGCAGTTCAGTCTACCCAACCAAGTGTGACCAATGTCAGAGACAAGCATATAAATTGTTGTAAAAAGGTCTCATTACTCTTTAATCTGAAAGGCTGCTGTTTCTGAAAGCAAACAGAATACTGTATGAGGTCTGATTTATTTAAATACTACTCTTCTTTTCTTTTTATATTATTTTAGTTTCTGTAACTTTTGGGAATCAGACAAAAAATAATCCAAAGAATGGCCCTGTGACATAATGAGCGCTTTTAACTGAAAGAATGGGAGGGCTCAGACACAGGGTCTCTCGGAGCGTCTTCCATTCCAGGCTTGTTATAGGAACTAAATCCTCTTGCCTGGCACAAATGAGGTCCTCGCTCAGGTAGGGAGGTGTCCTACCACCGAGCTTCATCCTTCAGTCTGACCCAGCTGTCTTGAAAAGACAGAAGACCCTCATGCCTCTGCCTAGTGAAAGAAATGCTAAGGAGGTCGGGAGACTCTGAAGACAGGCCTGGCTGGTTCCCCCACACGTCAATGGCCATTGAGATAGGACCAACAAATCTAAAACTAAACAAAACTACTGCTACAACAAAGAAAACTAGGAAGAATCGCGAATGTTAGCTAACAGGCTTTATCTAATTCAACTCAAATGTAACACAGGAATAATCTGAAAATAGTTTTTAAACAAAGCAAGGTTAAACTAAAAATCTAAAAGCATTTTGGCAAGGGAAATGTCAGTTGTGATCAAAGGCAAAAAGTCATGCTTCACTTTTCAACACCGAATTAGAATAAAGTGAAGTAACAAACCAAAGGATTTTGAGAGGAAAGAATTACAAATCAGACACGTTTTCTGCCAAATTTCATTCACATGTAAGTAAAGGTCATAAAAAGACACTCTAAGCTATTCAACATCTCAACATACAACACTTCTAATAAATGTCTTTAAAAACAAATACTTTAAAATATTTGGCAGGCAACAAAATATGCATCAAAAAGAACTCAATGTTCAGGAAATTTGTATAAGGTTTGGGAATGAGCCCTTGAGAGAAGTGAAATAAGTTACAGTGAGTGCTGTATAAAATCAAATGCAAGATGAAGGAAATAATTGGTATAAATGTGTATCCAAATTGGAACACAAAAATTAATTTATAACTTTGGAAATGAATGTGCACATTTTACGAAATAATATCTTATTGATGAAAGCAATTTACTAGTAACAACCTGTTTAATCCATTTTTATAATGAATAGTTAAAACAAAAATTATATCATTTTATTCTGATAAAATAATATAGGTGAAAGATGTTTTGTAAATAGAATCAGAAGGTAATTACATGCTTCCCAATTTATTGAAGAAGAAAAAGGCAAGGAAATCCTCTATAAAGCACAAGTTGGAAAATAAAGTCAATACTTTGCATGAATGCATAAAAATACCAACAAAAACAAAAACCCTGGAAAAATAATATGACAGAAGAGTGAATTTAAGGGATTTAAATAACCTTTAAATTCACAAATCAAGTAAAAGAAACCACAATAAAATTTACCTGTATTCTACAAGAAACACAATACAAGAACGTTAAGGAGAAAACTAGATAGTCACCAGAATTCAGAAAAAAAGTTATTTGTTGCATATATATTGGGGGAGGGTCATTTTCAAGCCAGATCTGTGCCCAGCAGGCAAACTCAGCATAGATTTAATAATTACTTATATGTAAAATAAACCAAATCCTGTGCAAAAGAAAATGAACATAATAAAGGCCAATGAATAAAGTTGATAGTACTAATATTACACAATTAGCAATTGCTTAAGCAGGCAAAATTGGTAACATGGGTCATTTAAAATTAATAAAACAAACTATCTGCAAAGATCATATGAAGCCATAAACATCAGGTAGGACAGAAATCAAAATATATACCACAAATATGTAACTATATATATAACAAATCTAAAACAATTTATTTAGAGGTATTTATTATACTTTCAGCCATTAATAGATTAAATAGACAAAAAATAAATACAAGCACGAAGTAATATAATGATCTCAGATGTTTCCCACACTTTACTCAGCATACCAAGATTATATTTTTTTAAAAGTGTCTATGAAAACTAAAATGAAGACATTTCAAGCATCAGTTCTTATTGATTCTCATAAAAGCTGTAAAACCCATCACCAAAGATTATATTTACTAAATTTTTCTGTTTGAAAATTAAAACATTCCTGAAAAAAATATTATTGAAATCCATAAATACATAATTCAGATTCTATTTTCAAAATTAGTTTTATAAAGGCTCATTCATCCATTCATTCATTCATTTGCTCATAAAACAAACAATGCAACATTCATTCTATTAGGTAAGATAAGAAAGATTCACAAGAAATAGTCACCACCTATCTCATGAGAAGGAAAACAAACAGTAAGATAAACAAATATGTAATAAAAATGTAGCTTTTGATTAGTCTCACACCAGGGCATATGTACAATGTAGTTTTATCAGATAAATCTTTCAAACTTTCAGGAAAACAACTTCCATGTTATATGCTGAGTATCCTTTTCCAAAAAAATAGACTAAAATGCAAAATAACTTCATTAGAATCGAATGTTTAGATATGACATTGGTGTAGGGCCTACTTCAACTAAGGACCATGCTAATAAAACAGCAATGTTATTCAATGTCTCTAAATATTCGGAAGCTCTATTTTATAAGGAAATTCATGATTCTTATTAAAGAAAACTTCAATAAAACAAAAGAACAACCAGTATCTTTGAAAAATACATATGCAGAGAGAGAACATATACACTCACTCATTCTTTGGGTTCATGCTTTCATATGACAACTTGAGTTTTGTTTTTGCATTTATGTGGGTCATTCTGTATATATAGATAACTATCCTTCTTGTATGTCATGTTCCTTATATCTTTCCTGTTCTTCTTAAAAAGAAATTTTAATTTATAAAAATAAATCCATAATATAAATGCATATATAGGCATGTGATATATGAAGTTAAATTACTGAGTAATAAATGAAAACTTTTAAAAGCCCCTCTATAAATTATGTTTTGGAAAACTAGATGACTATATTACTGGAGTATATTTTATACCTATTAAATATACAGAAATGATTCCTTTTCTCTGTTTTGTATTATTGCCTTTTTAATTAGGAGGTTTCATGAGGAAATACTTCCCCCAAGACCAGGTAAATTTCTATGTATCGCTGTATGAGAAGCTGGTCCTTGCAGATCTTTGATTACTGGTTTTTCTTGGCACTCAAATACTCATTACTCATCACATTTCTAGAACATTTATTACAGTAATGATGGATTTTGCAAGTGAAGTGCTGACAGCTGCATTCAGTGTAAGGCCAGTGGTGTTTCCTGGAGCAATGAAGTTCAGAAATGTGTAGAATTAATCTCTGAACACAGCATTGCACTGTCAATGACAGTGCCACTGGAGGCCTAGAAAACAATGCATCTTGTTACTTTTGCACTTGCAGTAAGTGACAGAAGGCTATCTTTTTGTTACACAAAACATAAAGTAACACGTGTTCTGGATATTGCCATACGTATTTCCTGAGATGTTAAGCAGATAGGTAGCAGTATTAGTCGCTTGAAATAATTTCTCAAGTTTTTATACTAAAACTTTAATACTTCACAGCATTACAAATGCCATGCTTAAAAAAATTAAATTTCACTTGAGAAACACCTGTATTTTGGGTAAAGTTTCATACTCATATACAGACACCCATCTCTGATGATCCGACCATGGCATTCCTAGTTGTACACCCATCAGAAATACTTACGCGTTTCAACGAAAGACATATGCAAGATGTTTGTGGCCACACGCTAGCCGAAAAGTAAAACAATCAAATGGCCATTAGCAGCAGAATGGAAAAAAAAAACCGTAGTTTATTCATACTTACACAGCCAACAGCATAACAAAACTACACCTACATATAATGGCATGAAAAATATCTCACACATCATACTAAATCAGCAAAAAGTGCATACTGTATGTTTCAGATATATAAAGTTTAGAATACACAGCTACCTGTGGGGGGTGTGGAGGGACTGTCAGGGGACAAAACAAGGGAATTTACAATGCTGATAATTTTCTGTTTCTTGATCTGAGATTGTTTTACGAAAATCTGTCTAGCTGTATAATTTGGGTGCATTTTTATATGTTAACCTTCCTTAAAGTATTTTCATTGAATAATATGATTTTGCTAATTCTTTTATCAAATTAATATTTAGGAAAGCTGTATTTTTAATAAAAGTAATGCTATAGCTCTCGATTATAGGATATTTTATATAAATTAATTATCCAATTTAAAATAATACAAATATGCGCTGGGTAATGAGCACCAAATTATAAATAGGTATTATATGTGCAATAAATAAAACATTAATTGACAAAGCTACTATTTTAAAAACCAGACATTTAATTTGGGATCATCTTGAGATAAAGATTAATTTATATATTTATTAAAAATTAGCCTTGAAGTTAGTTGTAGAAAGGACAAAGATTTCGTAAAAGAAACCAAAGGGAATGAACACCTTTTGGTCCTGGATACCACCAACGTATTAAGTAACCTTTTGTGTTTTTGTTGTTATTGTTGTTTTTTTTCTTTGTTTGTTTCATTTCTTTCATCTCATGGGAGTCTGCCTGTATGAAATTCCCAAAATTTGAAAACTTTGCCTCAAAGAAAAAAATTTTTAAGTCCAGGTTACTGAGATATAACTTACATACAATAAATTTCACATTCTATACATGTATGGTTTTGATTTTTGACAAATTCAGAGTCCTTTATCCATCACTAAATCATGATATAAAAAATATCCCTAAATTCTCTTGCGTCCTTTTAGTTAATTACCTCCATGCAAAACTATCTGTGGTCATCCTGTTGTCTGTGTTTGGTCTGAACAGTTTTTCCTTTTCTAGAATGTCATACCAGTGACATAATACAGTATGCGGCCATCTGTACCTGTCTTTCACTTACGCTCGGGATGCAAACATACCGTTTCATGCATCGGTTGTTTCAATTCATTTAAAGTTGTTACAACTTGTTCGACTGCCTGGAAATCTTGAAGATTATTTATTCTACAATTTTTGGTTGGTGTGTTCTATACATGTTAATGAGGTCAACTTGGTTGGTAGTGCTAGTCATGGTTTTTATACCTCCTTCTATCTACATGTTTTGATGTCTATTGAAAAGGAATTGTTGAAGTCCGCTATAATTATGGGCTTATCGATTTCTCTCTTTGGTTCTATCAGTTTTTGCTTCATGTGTCTAGACGCGAGAGACATTATATTTAGGGCTGTTACATTCTCGTTAAGAATGAAACCCTTTTTTTCTTATAATGTCTCCACCCACTGTTAATGATTCTTTTTCGGAATATACTTTTCTGATACTCCTTGTGAAGATTAATTTCATATGCTAACGTGGCAAAATTTCACTGTCCGGAAATTTGGTCAAACATAGGACTAGATGTTGCTGTGCATGTATTATTTTTGAGGTAACTAACACTGAAATTGGCTGACACTGAATAAAACAAATTAGCCTTGCTAACTGAATGAGCCTCCTTCCATCAGCTGAAGGCTCAAAGAGAAAAACATGAGGTTTCCCAAAGAGGCAGTTCTCCCTCACATCAGCAGAAAGAGAGATGCTGTCCAAGTTTTTGGTCTGCAGAAGTTTTACTCAAGACTGCAGCAACACTAAACTTCTGCCCTGCCAGACTGATCTACAGTTGCCCCCACAATTAAGGCACCAATTCGGTTCCTCTCACTAACTCCTCAGTCCCTCCTCCTCTTCTCCCTTAGCCCCCTTCCTCCCTCCTTCCTTCTTCCCTCTCTCTTTCACTTTGCTGCTGCTCAAGCCTCAGTGTGAGATAGACCAGGGCAGTATGTGAGCCTCAGGGTTTGAGTTCCTCAGAATTTCTCTCTTTCTTCTTTCTGGCAGCTAAAGTCTACACACACACACACACACACACACAATCTATATGGTTTATATATTTATTGTATATAATATATAAAGTATACAATACATAATATTTCATATTGTATGGTATAAATATGTATATATATTATATTTACGTGTATATTTTGGAGGGTGGGGACATGTGGTTGGGAACAAGTTTCCAGCTGTCCTCCAGGGACCTAACATCTGGAATGTGTGCTTTTTATCAGCACAAGAATCTGAAACTGCTGGTCTTTTATACCTCTCCCTGAATAGCTGACAACTTAGGTTGTAACCACTGACCTCTGTCTAGCACCAGAGGACAAGAAGGTTTGCTGCCCCGCCTCTAGCGGCAGATAGATTTTCCTTCCATGAAAAGTGGGTGCGAAATCAATGCAATTGAGACCAAGAAAACAATGCAAAGAATCAACGAATCAAAGAGTTGGTTCTTTGAGAGACTAAACAAAATAGACAAATCCCTAGCCAACCTGATCAAAAAAGGAAAGAAAAGACCCAAATTCATGCAATAAAAAATGAAAGGGGTGAAGTCACAACTGACACATCAGAAATCCAAAGGATCATCAACACCTACTTCAAGAACTTATACTCAAACAAGATGGAAAATATGGAAGAAATGGACAGATTCCTAGAAACATAAAAATTACCAAAACTAAACCAAGAAGAGATACAAACTCTTAATAAACCAATATCAGCCATTGAAATTGAAGAGGTAATTAAAAACCTACCAACAAAAAAAAGCCCAGGTCCTGACGGCTTCACAGCTGAATTCTACAAAAAATTCAAAGATGATCTAATACCATTATTCCTCAAACTCTTTAATGAAATTGAAAAGGAAG
>PVJO010011181.1:0-60849 GCA_004026905.1 Hystrix cristata
AAGCAAAACCAATCTAAATTAAAAAATCAGAACAGTGGTTGTTTCTGGTGCAGGAGTTTGAGGATTGACTGGGAAGGGGCACGATAAAATTTAAATGATCCGCGTATGAGTAAGTAGGGGCACATGAATAAGCGTGTGCATTATGCAAGATCATGAATTTGTCAAAATGGAGCAAACTGTACACTGAGGATGTCTGTAAGTTCCCGCAAGAAAATTGCACCTAATTGAAATGTATAAATGAGTGAAAGTCTCACTTTGCCTCTATTTAGAGATGCATAATATTTTTAAGTGAAACTGAGACTTGTTTACAGGTCAGGAAGAAAGGGAGGGGTCCTATAGTGGACAATGTGTAGAAGAACAGAATGTGTGTTAGAGGTCACCCTGGCAGCTCTAACCCCAAACCTCAAGCCGAATGGAAGGTTTTTCCTTTCAGCTGAGCCACAGCTCAGCTCTTAAAATCCAGCTGGGTCTTCCTGTTTCCTAAAATTCAGACTTCCTTGAGGCAGGGCTCAGCTGACTGGGAAGGGCCTGTGACATTCACAGGGTTCTGTCCGCCACTGAAAAACAGACCATCTTTCTCCATCTCCTGTCATTATTGCAGCACACAACTGTCTTTAACACTCCAGAGAGCAGTTGGCCTCCGCCATTCATTCCTTGATCAGCCGAGAGACTACATAGGTTCTTATGCTCTCCGACATGTTTCCTAGTGTCTAACGCAACTGGGAGAAAATTTTTCAGGGTGAGTTAGGCAGAGGGCAACGCTAGTGAGCTCATTATGAATGTCTTCATGGCCTTAGACTGAGAGACTATAGTAATAGGATGCAGACAATAAGAAAACCTGAAGGACCTCGAAAGAACAATGTAGGGCAATAGAAGTTCAAATGTCGTAAGGTTCCCCTCCGCCCTGCTGTCTACCAGCATTTGTGATAACCTCACTCACACAGCCCTTCATGCTACTTAATTCTTGGTTAAGAAGAAGGGGCAGAAGGGTAATGTGAGCTCCCATGTTGAGATTGACAAAGGCTATTTTGCACCCAAGATGTAGAAGACCTGTAGAAAGGTTGCTAAATTCACAGACTCCAGCATGCTTAGATTTCAGCTTTCCCATTCCTACCTGTACAGGCCTGGACAATTAACTTCATTTTTCCTTGCTTCAATTTCTTCAGCTGTAAAATTGGAGATAATTACCTCAAAGGGTTTTTGGGAGTATTAAATGGGTTGATTAAATGACCAGAGTGCATAGAAGAATATCAGGCAAACAATCATCACACAATAAATGTTACTGATTATTACCAAAGTTGTCTTCTTTTTCCTGCACATTGTGTGCACACGTGTCAAGTCTGCATCAAATACCACAGATTTTGTCAGAGTCCTAAAGATCTATAGAGATTAATAACCAGGGAGAAACCACACAAGAAAATAATTTCTAAATTTCCTGATTCAATAGGTAATGCAATGTGATGGACAGTATTCTATTTCTCAACAACCACAGCCATCACTTGAAAATTCCCACCCACAATTAAATGCTCACGCACACACAATTACAGGGTTACCCAGCTGCACACAGATCCCAATTTTAAAAAATTTCCAAGACACCCTTCTTCTCTCCAAGAAGTACACACTGAAGAACATTTCCATTAAAACATTTATGTTTGTTTTTGAGCCATTATTTTTCTTTAAAAATCTTCCCATGTTAACTTGTGGTTTGTTTGCTTAGACACTTAATTGACTTCAGCAATTCCAATTGTCTAAGTCACTTTGGTGGACAAAACTTCCAACACCTGCAACTTAAAGAGGAGAGTTTTTCTTTGGCTCACAGTTTCAGAGGGTTTAGGCCATGGGTGGTCAGCTCCAAGGAAGAAACGGCATGGTGGAAGGACATGGCAGAGGAAAGCTGCTCACCATGGCAGCCAGGAAGCAGAGACAAAAAGGAGGATCCAAAGACAAGTATCCACCCATCCAGGTCATGCCCTGAGGGACCCAGCTCTTTTGACCAGGCCCCATCACCTGTGAACTTGCCAGTGGATTAATCTACTGATAAATATAGTGCCCCGTGATCCAACCACCTTCTAAAGGTCCTAGGGAGATTTCAGAGCCCTGCGTTACAGCCTGAGCATCGAGTTGCCTTGAAACTACTTCATGAGATTAATTAGTCTACATTTTTTATTCATCCTCACACAAAGTCTAAGGATATGGGAAAACATAGATCAATTCTTTGTCAGAATGTATTATGCACGGTCTCCAGTTCAGTTTCCAATAGTCATTGTTCCAAATAAAATGTTTTTCCAAATAAAATGTCGTGAGCCTTGGCCTTTGCTGTGCACTTTCCTATCATCTTTCTGGTCTTCTCAACTATGACCAGAATCATGCATCAAGTTCTGTCTGTAGCATTATAAGTCTTCTTGGGCCAACATCTCCAAATGTTCCAAATTCCTCTCATAATTCAGTTCCATGAGCTCATGTACCACATGGTCAGGTAAAATCACAGCAATGACCCCAATTTTTGTATACCAATATTCAGTATGAGTCACTGTCCTACCACTGGGACGATATACCTGACACCTACGAGTTAAAGGAGGACGGTTTCTTTCAGCTCACAGTTTCAGGTTTGGTTCATGAATAGACAGCAGGCTCCAGTGCAGAAACAGCATGGTGGAAGGGTGTGGTGGAGAAAGCTGCTCAACACACGGCAGCCAGGAAACAAGGAGAAAGGAGGAGCCAGGGATGTAAATTCATTGCTCCAGTTCAAATCCCTCTGACCCAGCTTTTTGACCAGACCTCACATCTTAACAGCATATTCAACCATGCACTCATCGGTGGAATCGAGCCATCTCACAGATGTAAAAAATCACTGTCCTTCCCACAAAGTAAACAGCAGCAGTGAAATTTTAAAGTAATTAATGCTGAAAACATAATTACAGGAAAAATATGAGACAGTTTTTTCAAATATATAATTCAGCAGTATTTGACTTTATTCTGTGCATTTGTCTTTTAATTCTAACAATATTAGAAAATATGAAATTTAACTATGTTGATTCTTATTTGTGCTTATATATCCAGGAGCAAAGATCTAGAAGTGAAGAATTTGCTTCTTCAAGAGACCTGTTTCATATACATTTTAAAAAATTTTTATGTTTCCCCATTCTTTTTAAAAAACCCTGAGACCACTTGGTCTGTAGTTTAACAAGTGTTAAAGTTACAAAAGGGTACTCAATCCTGATAGTCATAGTAATTTCTCTTCTGTAGATTCAGTTTGATAAGATGCAAAAATTCTATTTTGGTGAGAAAATAAATTGGGTGCAGGACTTTTGGCCTGCTTCTGTGGCCTTCATATTCTATGTTGCTTTCCCAAAACTATTCATTTAATTATGATAAGTACAGGGTTATTTTGAATTCATTCAAATCATGTATATGCACACTTACTTGATGACTGCCCTGTAATATTACTAACAACTATGCACTAATTATGTCAATAAATTAGTTGAGCTTATAATAACATTGGGAATGTCTACACGTCCTTTTGCTCCTTCTGTGAATTCTTTCTTTGGCCTTCAAATGTGGACTCTACTAAGCTGCCAATCGTACCTCATGTATTTTGATAACTCTCTGTTCAGCATCAAATGTATTCTTTCATTCATTTATTTGCTCCTGGATATTTTGTGAATATTTTGCAAGAAACATTGCAGTGGTTTAGAAACTTATTTGGTAAATCATGAATCGACCCTATCAATCACCTAATTAGGCACAGTGAAATGTTTAAATGGTTTATTTTTCTTTTTAAAAAGTATGGAAAATTGCAAAGCAGAGTAATACACATTAGCAATATAGTTATATCATTACGAAATCAATGCGGCTAGAATCAAGTATCAGGAAATGGTGCATGAGTTTGAGACCACTCTCTAACATATATGTAATATTATGCTCTTTCCTCTCAAATAGCTTTCAGATCATTGCACACACAGAATGCAATTACTGAAAGGCAGTAAAGGCGTGACTTCAGAAGGAATATGATGCCCCAAGCACTCAGTCGCTATATGAGATGTAATGAAATGCTATTCCTGCAGTTAAACTTAGGGAACTAAAGAAGCAATTTCTGTGAAATGCGCAATGTTCGTCTTGTAAACACTTTTTTCCAGCATCAGGTTGTAAGGTGTCACTGTCAGAGAACTTTCTGTTTTTCTGACTTCTTACGTGCATTATATATAATGTCTATTATGTATCTTTACCCGTGGATTACAGAGAAAATAATAGCAGCAGTTTGGGTTGCACTGAAGAGGCGGCACTTAAGTAAAGCATCCTTTTTCCTCTTCCCCCAGCCTGTTCCTGCTAGAACAATGCACTTGGCAAAAGAACAAGTCTCTTTGTTCTCTTCTATTCCCTGAAATAACCACACTGATAGCAAAGTTACCCCGAGATGACTTCAAAAGTTTCAGGGTGCAGATCAAGCCAGGCAGCCGTAGCTTTTGAGCAACCCTAGGACCAGACAGGGAAAGAAAGCAGGAAAATCTGACTCTGCCTGTCCCCACACACACTTTACTGTCAAATGAAAACATTATTTTTCGATGCTCCTTAACACATCCAGGGCAGAGCCACCCAGGACACTTCAGAGGATCAAAAGGATTGAAGTGAAATGCTTATCTGATTGCTTATCTTATTTCCTTATTTTTGGTTTCTCGAGTATATTTTCCATGCGTCTGGCAAAAGCATCACTCAGGGCAGAAGGCACCAAGAGGACCAAGATGTGTTTGCTGGCTTTCAGGGGCAGAGCTCGGCCTAAAATGGGAAGGGAGAAGGGTCATGTCCAAGCCCCAGGCTCTTCCGAGAGCTTCAGCATTCATCATTGGCTCAAACACAGCAGCCAAATGAAACTTTTTCATCCCTATGACTTCCCACCGGTAAGGTAAAGCAACCATTTTTCTTGGTTGTAATTCACATTTAAGAAACAGACAGGCTGTAAGTACAACAATTATTTTAAGTGTGTGATCATTTTACCCATCAAGGCATCATTTTATTTCCTTGAGAAAGTACTTACAGAAGAATTATTTTTAAAAACCACTTTCAAAGCATCTGAGTTTGACTCCTTCTGCTCCCTCCTTTGACCTGTGAATCCAGAAGTGGAGACATTGACACTAGCTGGGAAATTGAAAACTCTACTAGATATTCAAGGACTCATGACTCCAAGTGAATTTTGCATCAGGGACAGATACTATGCATTTTCCGATCATTTCGGTGACCTATATGCAAAAATGTTTTAAAATTCTGTAGAGTATTTTTCTTTGTATTGGTGTCCGACTTATAATCATCGTTTGAACACATGTAAACAGTTTTTGGTTTTCATTTTCAAACAAGATTGGCATTCAATAAATTCTCTTCAACAGACATTTAGGCAACTCCGTGGCCAATTCCAGGACTATCTCTGTACTGTCATAATTTCAAATGGAAAAACTTTTAGTCATGATAATATATACAACTTGGGATCCTGGTGACATTACGACTTGAAAATAGTGTATAAAGTAATGTGTGCTGCAATCTCTTGACTCAGGAAGATCCCTTTGCACAGATTATAATTATTAAAACATGTTTTTCCATAATATAGTTTTAAAAGATAATTTTATCCATCATAAAAAATGTAAGACAGGGCTAGATGTGATTTGTGGATATGATTGTTTACATCAAAACTGTCCAAAAGTCAATGTTAAGGTTGAAATCAACTTCTGAGTTCCAAACTCGGTAAGTTCAAGGTTTTGACTGATCCTCCTCTCCTGCTACGAGACATAGAATAGATAGAAAGAACATAGGAGAGACATATTTTTTAAAAGCTCTCATTTAAATCAAGATTACAATCTCATTAGCTAATAATAGAGCAACAACAGCAAACGAAAGGCCAGACCTCTTGGTCTGTCACCTACCAAGACTTGGGCAAGCTTCCCATCAGGTACATGGAAGGAAAAGTGTTCTTTATGAGAATGTGAACCAGACCTGGACTTACTAGAAGTTGGTCCCTGGGTGGCTACATGGGGTTTCTAGCCTCTCTAAGTAGGTTTAAAATAAAAACAAACGCAGGCATGATGATGCAGACATGCAGGCCAGCTCTTGGGAGGCTGCAGCAAGTTCAAGATTATCCCGAGCTACATACACAGGGAGTTGAAATCCGGCCTGGACTACAGTGAGACCTGTCTCAAAAAATCAAAGATGAATAAATAAATACACAATGAAAATAAAATGAAAACACAACCTGTAACTTAACACCTTCTAGAATAACAAAGTAAATTCAAAATGACTTAAAATGATCAGCTTTGTCACATAAAGAGCTGAGTCATCCTCAGCCCCAACCTTATAACAACAAAAAGTTGAACAAAACAGATAAAGCTACTTCTTTGTGCCCATCAGAGAATGGAGGTCTCAGAGAAAATGTCTGAAATCTTCAGAAAGGGATAAATCTAGAGTGACAGCCGCTGAATGACTGAAGTCTGAGTGCGGAAGAGTGCGAGCAAGAGAAACACCGGGGGATCCCAGGCTAACTGTGCCCCAGACTTTCCCAGACTTCACACTCGGGAGCCTCCCCAGTTACTCACAGTGAAGCATGGAGAAAAAGCTCCTGCAGGGGCTTCAAGGAGTAGGGAAGATTAATCACCGTATTTAATACACACGGAGTGCGCTCCACAAAACAAACATATACTCTAGGGGAAATGCCATTTCACCAGAGCCACTCCCTGTCTCTGGCAAGGCTTCTCTGTCACTCCAACCCCTCTACCCTTCTGGTCTACCTGTGAAAAGGAGCCGAGAAACACTGAAGGTCCCAGCCAGAGTTCCAGGGTCACTGGAGACTGCAGCTTAACCGTAAGGTATAAAATGTCCCTCTACCCACACACATACACACACACACGCCCACACACGCACACACACACTTTCTACCAGCACATTAGTGGGCTGGAGTAAAATACTATACAAGGCAAGCTGCAAGACACAGATTCTGTCTGAGAAGGAGCACATAGCAAATCCCAAAGTCAAGACAGAAGACAGAAAACAAGGACACAGGAGTAATTCGAACCTTTGCCACCAACAGCAAAAGCAAACATTAAATACAGCCCATATTCTTGCCAGATTAACATAAAATCTCACACTAAAGTCCCATACCTCGGTGCCTAGCACCTAATACATCACAATCTGGCTTTCAACAACAACAAAAGTACAAGACAAGAATAAAGGGCATGGACATACATGCATGTGCACACATACACACACACACAGAGTGTACAAGGAAGTTTGAGAACCAGAAACAGATATGACACCGATTTTGGAACTGTGATTAGTATGTTAAGATCTTTAATGAAAAAATTAGACAGCATGCGAAAACAGGTTGCTAATCTAAGAAGAGAAATAGAAACTCTAATGGTGGATAAAAACAAACTCACACCCAATCTTTTTACATGAAACTTCTAAAACTCAAGGGTAAAGAGAAAATCTTAAAAGTCATAAGAGAATCGAGTCCTCTGAACTGCTGTGGCAGATTTGAGCCACGTCAGATGGCCGGAGGGAGGGACAAGAGAAATAAGAAATGGAAAAAATGGAAACAAAGGTTTTATAAATAAGGAGGGAGGAGGGGGTGAAGGGAGGGGAGGGGAATGGGAAAAAAGAAGCAACAAGATATGTCATGTACAGGTACAAATCCCCTCTGATGAATGTTATCACTATGTACATCTAAAATGTACCATTAATATAAAATTTTAAAAAATTTTTTAAAAAAAGAAATCACTGAAGAAAAACGCTCTTAACCTTCTTTTTCATCTCCAGCTAAACTTTTATTCAAAAGTTGGGGTTAAATAAGAATTTTCTGATGCATACAAACATAAAAAAGGAATTTCACACCTTAGACTTTCACAGTGTGGTCTAGACCATGAAATAATTCTTAGTATATTTCAAATCATTACTGGCATATAGTATATGATCTCTGTCTACAATACATATAAATTAGGATTTTGTAGAAAATGATTGTCCCCCAAAGTCATATACATGTAAAAAGGAAATGCTCTCAAGTAATGGGTTAAAGAAGAAAATACAATGTAAATTATAAAATATTTGTAGCTCAATAACAACAAATAAACTACATATCAGTACTTGTAGAGAAAGTAGAGATCCATTACAGTATGAAAGCATTTTTTAAAAAAGATGATGAAAAATAAATGAGTTAAATATTCAACTCAAGCTCTAAAAAGAAAATCAGTATGAATCAAAAGAATGAAGAAGGAAGGAAATACAGAGACAAAAGTGGAAGTTAACAAACAGAGGAAATCCAAAATATTCAGAGAATCTGCAGCTGGTTCTTTGCAGTCAGTGATGAACTAGACTACCTGACTGCCAGAGCGAAAGGGAGGGAGAAGGGCTGAAAGAATAAGCAAATCAAGGACGAAAAAATTTAAGACACAACTGCATGTAAAATATGTTTAAAGTTTCATCAAATTAATGCAAATAACATTTGACAGTGAATTTCACAACTTAAAGGAATAGCAAATTCATAGAATAGTATAAATTATCAGAATCGACTGAAGAACCAAAAGAAAACTTCAGTTGTTTGCACAGCAGTGACTATTAAATAATTAAATCTCATCTCTCCCATTTCCCCTAAAGTCACCAACACCCCTCCTTGTAAAAACGGCTTGTTTTACAGGACCCTACTGTGTGCCAGACACTGCTCTAAGCATTTGGGCTCATCCATGAATGAAAGAAACAATATGGAGTTGAAATTTTAGTGAAAGGAAACAATAAACTATAAAGCATAAGTAAATAACATCATCTACTAGAAGGTGATAAAGGCAATGGGAAGAAACAGAACAGGGTAGGGGAGGCTTCATGTGCAGGCCAGGCCTGTGGAGTGAGGCGGGTGTGAGCGGCAGCTATGAGGTCTTACAGGGAGCTTCAGAGCTGCCCTGCCCGAGCCCTGCCTGACCAGGAGGGAGAAAGACCTTGATCAGAACCCACCCCAGGGAGGTGCCCCCACGTTCGCGGCACAGCAGAGGGGCTCAAGACAAGGATGAGAGGGAATCACTGTCAGGCAAGGGGAGAAGATGAGGTCGAATTGGTAGAAGAATTTCACTGGTACATTTTCTCTAAACCGCCATGAAGGGATAATCTTTCAAACCAGTTTCAGAGCACAGAAAAAGAGGTTAAAAAATACTCGGCTTTCTTAGGAGACTGATTTAATCTTGACACCAAAATTAGATAAGTAGAGAAGCAGATAATTATAGGCCGATCATACTTATGAACGTAGATGAAAAAATCCTAATACAATATTGGCAAATCAAATCTAATAGTGTGTCTAGATTTAATCTTGCCCAAGAAAAGATTTTCTTGAGAATGTAAGGCTGGTACAATAGCACAAAACTTACCAATGCACTGTATGAATAAACTGAAGAATGAAAGATATAATCATCTTCATAGACGAATCGTGGTAATCAAGATTGAAGGTGCAAACGCAATGGACAGGGCCGACTCTCCCTTGCTAGGGCCTGAGGGACTAATGTGACGTGCATACCCCAGATGCAGGGAGGGCTGGTGCTGTGGGCACACAGCTACCGCCGTTTCTGAGCTCTGCACCCTGCCAGTGGCACTGCTCTGCCTGCCTCTATACTTCTTCCCCCATGTAGCCCACTTCTAGTGACAGGTTGAGGCAGGGACACAGGGCAAGGCCTGGGACTGTATTTTAGACCATCCTAGCTCCAGAGCACTCTGAAAAACGGGCTGAGGTTTCTATTGCGTCACAGCCGAATTTCTCCCTATGCATCACCCTCCTTGCTCACTCCCTTCTAAGTGCTGTTCTGGAGACTATGTTCCAAGAAAACTTCTGCACGGAGAGCTGCCTAAATGTTTGAGTTAGCCTTGGGAAAGTGTCTTTCTTGCCATTTAGCACTCCATATTATAGTGCATCAGACAAACAATTCTATTTCTTAGAAGAAGGCAAGGTGACGGGATAGAGCTTGTAGCATTCCTGGGCCTCACCATGTGTGCCAACACACACTCACAGTGACCGGCCTTACGCCACAGGGGCTTGGCCCATCAAACACTCAGTTCCACAAAAGCTGAGAGATGCCACCTTGCAGAGCAGACTCTGCCTCCTGCATGGTGTTTAGATGGTGCTGTTTCTCCCACGGATTGGATTCGAGACACGGAGTAGCAGGCTCGGAATTGGAATGACGCCCCTCACTACTGAACCTACTGATCAGGCACAGATTCTTTTGCTTCTCATTCAGTGATTCTAGGCAGTGCAGTTTTAGAGACGGGAGAAAATATTTTTTGCCAGTGGACACAATTATTTTCCTAGGCTGGTAGAATTTCAGCGTGCCTTCTTACCTATTTAGATTTTATGTCATTGAATGAATAAGAAAAGAAAACACAAAAAAGGAAGTAACGGAAGTGTTAACTGTGGTGAGAAATTTTGACTTACCAAGGTTAAATAAAGTTGCTGCTTATGATAGTCGTCACGTAAGGCTGTTCCCCAATCTGTTTCTCCTTCTCCTAGGAAGATGGTGGGATCCATTTACCCATATTTTTAAATTTGGTCTTGGCCTTGTATGTCTGGTGAAGGGACTAAAGCCAATGAAACGTTGACAGAAGATACATGAAACTGTTTGCCTTGTTGTGTTGTTCATGCTTTCACCTTCTCAGAAGATTGTTTCAAGTTGGGTCCACCACCAAATCGGCCGGAGGCGCCGAGAGACTGTGATGCGCAGCGCCCCCTGCTGGTGCAGGTTGGTCATAAGAGGCGAGTAACAAGAGCAACAGACGGTGTGTTTTAAATAATCGTTTCTGCTACAATATGGCTTACTTTGAAAAAAATAGACTACTACACAACGAGAGCAAGTTGAACACCTGGATCCCCGGGGATCAGTGTGTGTCCTCCTTCTTGAAAAAGACTGTAGGAGGCCACAGCAGCATTTTCTGATGGAGACTGCAAGGACTCAGGGCTCTAGTACCAAAGATCCCTCATCCTCCTAGGCAAGGCAGTGAGTGTGGCTGCTTGAGAGTAAATGGAATAGTATTTAGTAGATAACGGAGGTCAAGGGGCCTCATTGCAAATACAGAAGCCAGGTGTGTAATATCTGTTTTTTTCTTTGTTGTTATATACAACACGTTATATACAAAGGTGTGATAGTTAAGTATATAATAAATTAGTCCATGCCTATAAAATATCAAGTAAATAGCTTTTCACAACCAAAGATGACCTGGTATTACCCAGAAATCTTTGAGCAGGATACAATAACGTCAGACTTTTGGGAAAGAATGACTACACTTTCTCTTTCTGGGACGGATAGTTTCAACATGTTGAGAAGGAATATTTGATGACGTTTATTTTAATGTTGTTGAGACATTTAAATATGGAAAAGAGCTAAGCCATGAGGCTAGGTCAGGAAAGGGTACAATTTAGTAGATATTTATGTCTGTGCCTTGTTGTGTGTTTGCGTGTGTGTGTGTGTATGTGTGTGTTTGCTAATATACTTCTTATGCTTGGAGAATTCCTACATCAGGAGTCCTGCATCTTCCAAAAGAAACCAAATCCCAGTTTCTCGGCCTCCTCGACACAAGACACCGTGTGCAAAACTCGGTCCTTGGTGTCACCACATAAAAACTGTGTTGTGTGAGTTGAGTGACTACACTGGATGGAAAACCTGAGGAACCACTGTCTCTATAGAGTGGTTCTCACAACGTCAAACATCTACTATAGGGGACTGCAGCCATCTAAACCTAACTCTGCGACCCTCTGGGTGACTAAATGATCTGCTTAGTATTCTTCAATAAATTTATTTTACGCTTAACCTGACTAGAGTCGATTCTGTTGTTTACAAATAAGAGTACTGACTAAATCAACTGTACATAGGCAACGTACATAATGGGAGAAGAGAATATCCAGGAATATTTTGGAATATGCTTACCTTCAGTGCTGATCAAGCAAATTAAACTTAACATAACAATGACATGCTATTTCATGCTTTGCAGCTCATTGAAATGTTGGACAACTCCCAGTGTTAAAAATTTGTAGAAACAGCAAGTTTCATGAGTTGGGTCCAGTTACCTTGAAAAATGTTTTTGGCAGCATCTAGGAAAGTTGAAGATGACCCGATAATTTCACTTCTAGATATGCATTCTAAACTTTCATTCATGTTCCCACAGACATATACAATCACATTCTATTCTTCAGCGTGTTATTTCAAAAAGAAATTTTAGTAAGAGTATGGCGAAGTTGTTGTTGTATACTAAATGGCATTGTAAGATTAATGAACAAGAGCTACATACATGAACTCTGAAAGCACATTTGAAGCTAAAAATATAAGTTGCAGAGTAAGACTTAAAATATGATTTATAGATGTAAAGCTTTTAAACAAAGAACTAATATGCGTACTCTTGACCTTTGATTCATATGTATAAACATTATTAAAACATAAGTCGAAAAGATATGCATCAACTTTAATGTAATATGTAAAATGCGATTTTTTTTTTAAATCTTGCGGGTATGTATTTGGAGCTTGGTTAAAGTTTCTTACTTTTCGGTATGTTTCAAATGTTTCAATTGCAATAAAAGGAAACAGCAGCTGTTCCCGTGGTATCCTCATATTCCTAATGAATTTAACCTTGTGAATTACATTATAGATCTTCTTTATTAATGTAAACAAAACACTAGAATGTGACAATCATAGATTCCACCAAAAGATAATATTCATTCTTGGATAAAAAGGCAACTTTCTCTCTTTAGTTGTTAGTTTTGCGCACATCAAACTATGCAGAGTAGGTCTTTGCCCGAGTGCTTACCTGCAGATTGAATTATTAGGGGAATTGCCCATATTTGTGAATATCTGATACCACTAATACTTGCTGGGCAGCTTAACCCTGAACTTTGTGATAGAAGGGTTTATTTAAAGATAAAAGCACAGATGATCTATAAAAACTAAAAATAACTTCCAATATATTTGAATTTTAATGATTGAATTAATCGTATCATTTTAATTGAATATAATTGAGGTAAGACATTACACCTCTGCACATATACCTAGTAAATGATTATCTCAGTCAAACAAATTTACACATTCATCGTCTTTCAGAGCTCCCTTTGCGTGTTCTTCTGTGTGTTAAAGGCACCGCCTTTAGGAAATCTGCTGCCTTAGAAAATATTCAGCACTCTATAAGAGAATACTATTAATGTTCGTCCTTCTTCTATACATTAGATTTGTAGACTCTTATTCTGAAAACAATTTACAGGTAGTGGTGGGGATGCAAGCATCAGGTTCACAATCGTCAAACCTGCCTTTGGGTTCCTTTTAGAAACTGTGTGACTTTGATCAAATTAACGTTGGTGATTTTCATTGTTTTTATCTTAACTGAAGAAACGATGATATCACAGGGCCACAAACTCTAAAGTCGTATTACAAAGTTTGTAAATGAACCGGGTGTGGTGGTGCACTCCTATAAGCCCAACTATTCAGAAGGCTGAGGTAGGAGGATTGCAAGTTCAAGGCCAGCCTGGGCAACTTAGGGAGACTGTCTAAAAATAAAAAAATAAATAAAAGGGCTGGGTACATGTGCAGTGGTACAGCATCCCTGTATTTGATCCTTAGCACTGTATAAAAAAAGATATAAATGTTCATAAAGACATAAAAATAGTTTACATTTACTGGTTAGGCTTGATGTGCTAAGCATTTTTAAAAATGGAATTCTTAGTTTTGCCCTCACAATATGTTTACAAAATGTCGGTGATACAAACATAACCCCATTGCACAGATTCACATTGAGGTTAATGCCAAGCACAAGATCCCAACGAGTTGTATATCTGCACAGTAAAAGCATAATAAAACTCTTAGGAGCTTCTGTATGAACCCAAGTTTCCTTTGAGAGTTCCCACCTAGAATTTCTCCTTCCCTGGCGATCTCTCTTGCTCGATCCAGTTTTAGTTCACATCATGCAAGTGGTTCTGAGCTGTAAGAAGCCAGCAGAGAAACACCTGAAGCTTCATGGTAAGTTCCTGGTTTCCTCGCCACTGGCGATATCTTAAATCTTTCCTAGTATCTCTCTCTCTGCTTGCTTTTGTACTACACTCTGTGTGCTTTTCTATCCTCCTCCAGCTAGGTGCATTTTGTTTTCCCATTTTCTTTGAGGATGCCGAAATGTCTAAAGAAAAGTCCACTTCCTCCCAGTACCGCCCATGACAGTCCTCCCCAGAGCACCCACCTCTTGCATGCCCTTGATCTGAGGGTACATCTTACCAGGTTCGCTTGCTTTCAGGTTCCAGCTACAGCTCACCCTCGGGAAACTGAGACTCCAGAACAAAGACCAGCAGCAAACATGGTGATTTCTTCCAAAGCAAGACAGAAATCACTAATTTTGAGGAATTCCTTTGAGACTTTGACACCAAACTGGTAATGACTTCTCCCCTTCCAAGAAAAGTATAACGCCTGGTCATGGTCATGGATGGGTGGAGCATGGAGTTGAGCTTCTGTCAGTGCTGGGCATCAGTCTAAGAGAGTTCGAAGGTCCCAGGGAGAGAGAAATGAATAAGAAGCATTCTAAGAAGCGAGTCTGATTAGCACAATGGGTACTTTTAACTCATTGTGAATATGGTTCCACTGGATTAAAAGAGCATTGCATAACTTCCGTTTTGCAGAATATTGGTCCCCTTCTGGGGGAAAGAGTTCCCTCTTAGAGACACACATTTGTAGATTAAGATATTGAAGACAATATGAAGATTCCTTTATGTAGTCTAGTCAGCTTGCTTCATGCAGTATTCTCCAAACTTTTATGGTCCAAGAACATGTCTTTTCATGCCATATTTTTAACATTTCCAAAAGAAGTATTTTGGGAATCTCAATTGCTCTGAGGGCCTGTGTATCAGAAAATCATATTGAAGTATATATATTAAAAAATGGCTTCTTTCTCAATAAGCTATTCACTGATTATATGTACCTGTTTCGATTAATGAAAATTTAAAATAGCACAATAACCGTGTACATAAGAATACATTTGTAATACGTCCGATCTTTTCACAAAATGTTCTCTGTGTCTAATTTTTTATCTTTCCTCTGCACAAATACACTTAAGCATATTCCTTCTGTGTCTTTCATCTGCGAGTACAGATCGGTAGACTGATTCCCTTTAAAATAATATGGCATCAATTATGGAGACTTATGAAATATTCATTTAAATTACAATAAAATCTAAGCTGCTTTTATTTTGCTAACTTTATACAAAATTATTGGTTCGAATGAGGTAGGCATTTTGTTTCTTTCTCATGTAACAAATACACAGCCTCTGTTCCACGAAGACACAGGGACCCAGGCTAGTTACGACTTCGTGGTTGTTCTAGTCATCTCATTTCCACCAAGCTGAAAGGAAGGAGGGCAGAAAGTTCAAAGCAAGAAGGTAAGCCAGAACTTACACATTGTACCCATCCTCACACCCCATGAATAAGAACATAGTCACATGACTATATACTTCAAAAAAATCTGGGAAGTGCAGTTACTCCACAGGTGGTCACGTGACTAAGAGGAAGAGGAGGGCAGAATTAGAAGTGGGCAGCAGCCTGGAACTGCTACAGCTTGTTACTCTGCCCACCACTCACTGAACTGTGTGCATACTTCTCTCCCCAGGCATGCCCCCTTCGTTCCCAGGAAAACAGTACCAGGTCCCTTCCAGTTACTGCCTCCATTCCAGGTCCCAGATATCCTCTGTTGGGACGTCTGAGGATCTGAAAGAACGTTTGCAAGCTTCCATCTATAAGACAAGTGTGGAGTGACAAGAGATTAACACTGTAAAATCTCCTTTTCAGAAAAGGAAAGAATTGCAAACACAAGCCTGATCGTAACAATGAACATATACTGCTGGCCAGAAACTGGAAAGTCTCCCCACTCTGACCGTGAGACGGTGCACAGGTTACACGCAGCCTGCTCTCTGGGAAGAATCGGCCTGTCTGTTGTCCTTGCCGCTCCTCATCCACACCCTCTAGAAGGTTCTTTCTGCTGTGTCTACATCTGGAGCAGATGACAGCAGATGTGTGCTCAGAGTAGAGGGCGGGTTTACAGTGGCCTTAGTGAGACTCCGGCTGGCGCAGTTCTGAGAACCTGGAAGCTTGTGTAGACCAGCACTATGGCCTGCGAGTCCCTCAAAGACTTAGCAGCTCTCTGACCTCTTTGCTATCAGTCAGGCCCATGTCCGAAATGCCATGCAAAGTTCTTTTCTGGCTGACTTCTAAAGTCTTCCTTAGGTACCAGAATCACTATCCAGTCCACACCTCTTCCCTTATATTAAGGACGATTCCCTGCGGATATTTGAAAGGATTGTTCTTAGTCAAATACTAATAGTAATCTTATTTTCTGGCTGGAGTCTCTATGCTTTGGTTTGGCAGAAAGCCTTCATGGCAGGGCTTCTGTGAAAAGCTCTGGGCAAATAGCCTTATCTCCTGCTTTTTGTGATTCAGAAGCACTTCTGCTTTCCAGTGCTGCTTACAAATTTCCCAATCTTTACTTGCATTCATCTTTTTCTTGTTATGCCTTTTTAAAAGCAGCAAGGAAAGATAATGCGCCATAACATTCCACCTCTATTCAATTGCTTTCCATAGAATTATAGTATCCACAGGTACTTGGTTTACTTTCCAAGTTGTCATGAATGAGTCTTACCAAATAATTTGTTGCAGCATAACAAGTATCACCAGCTCACTGGCCTGGAATATCTATTTCTTCACCACCTAATAGCTACCCACTGAACCAATGACATCTGTTTTAGCATTTTGTTGTTTCAGAATCCTATTTCCAGTTACTACATCTAAGCAATTACACCAAACTGCACAAACAAGACAACATTTCTACTTCACTTCCGTAAAACAACACAGTACAGTAGGCAGTCTCTTCCATGGAGTGACCTGGGTGCCTGGCTAATGGGACCGTCTGCCAACCGCTCAGGTACACATAAGATGGCTACAGTGGCAATGTCCAGCCAGAGGACAAGAATGACAGGAGTAGAACACTTGGAAAGGCAGTGTCCAGCTGGGTGGTCATGTACCCAGGAGGAAAACCCACAGTCTGCTCTGCAGCATATGATGACGATCATTATATATGCAAAAACAATGTGATAAGATATGCTATGACGATGTGATATAGTCAAATGAGCTATTTATTATTATTTAACAGAAGACTAACAACAGATTCATGTCTGTAACATGCATAATTTGTTCTTCAATGCTGCAAACTGTATGTGGCATTTAAAGATGCAGTGATTTCACTTATCATGAATAACCCAGAAAATCACAGTTTTGGATACTAACAAAAGAAGGCAAACCATATCGGCCTAATAAATCTCAAAATGAAATCTGTAACCTTATTCAGTTATGGAAGATATTTTAATATTATAGTCATACAGCAATAAGAGTGGGAAATGAGACATTTTGGCATCACATCAGAAAACAGTGTTCTGGATGTTTGGCATATGACCCAACAGTACCTCTTTATAATGTCATTGGCTGATGTGACACAAAAAAACTAATCAAAACTACAACATTCAAAAGAATATCTCAAAGCCTTCAGAGTCCTCAATTCAAGTCCATCAGAAAACCACTGGTAAGAGTGTAAACACTAACAAATCTCAAAAATAACAGAATCGAAATAAAAATTTCGAAGAGAAATTTATGTTAAGTAATTCATTTAATTGCTATTATCTGCACTGTCACAAATCTTTATTTCCTCTCCAATTATCCTTTAAGTAATTGATTCTTTCAGTTGGGTTAAGGTTCTTGCAACCAAATAAATATATATTATTTTAGTTTATTATTTTACTTAATTTTATTCTGTTTTATGTTATCATGGTAAGAACACCTAACATATCTACTTTCTAAAATTTTTTAAATGTACATGTGGTTTTACTAACTGTAGAGACAATGTTGTACAGCAGACCTCAGAATGTAGAATCTTGCAAAATCCAGACTTTTATGCCTTTTGATTATCAAATCTCTACTTTCTCTGCACTGAAGGTCCTGGAAGCCACGAGTCTGCTCTCATTTTATAAGATTTACTAGTTTAGACCTCACAGAAGTGAAATTGTGCAGTATTTGTCCTTCTGTCACTGGCTTATATCACATAGCATAAAGCCTTCATGGTTCATACATGTCACATAAGGCAGATTTTTTTTTCTTTTTAAAGGCTGAGTAATATTTTAATATTCTAGTTGTTTTATCAGTTCATTTGTTGCTTCCTCATTGTTTTGCTTTCCTATGATGATCTTGACCATCACGGACAGTACTGAGTGAACATTGGCGTGCTAATAGCAATTCAAGATCCTGACTGTAATTCTTGAGTGAATACCTTAAAATGGGTTTGCTGGGTCATATCTCTAATTTTTTCAAGAACGTTTGTACTGTTTGCTATGGAAATGTTCCATTTGCTTTCCCTCCAACAGTGCTCAAGAATTCCGATGTTTTGACACCCTTGCTAATACTTGCCTTTGTAAATAATAACCCTAACAGTGGTGAAATAATAGTTTCTCACTGTAGTTTGGTTTGTGTTTCCTTGGCAACTAATACACTTTCTTATACACCTGTTGGTCATTTATGTGTCTTCTTTGAAGAAGTATCTATTCAGTTTCTTTGCCCATTTCTTAGGGTATCTTGTGTTTTTGCTGTTGAGTTGCAGGAGTTCCAGAAGCCAACCCCTTACCTGATACACGCTTTGCAAGTATTTTCTCAGATTGTTCAGGTTGTTCTCAGGTTATTCTTTTGCTGTGCATAAACTTTTCGGTATGAAATATGACCAATGGAACAGAACAGAGAATCCAGAAATAATTTTATACATATATGACCAACTGGTCATTGAGATTGGCTCCAAGAATACACAAAGGGAAAGGACGGTATCTTTAGCAAATGGTCTTCAGGAATCTATCTGTATGGAAAGAACAAAACTGGGCTTTCTTACACCATACACAAAAACCGACTCCAAATAGATTAAGAATTTATATGCAACACCAGGAACCAAAATACAAGGGGAAAAGCTTCAGGACATTGGCTGGAAATCGTTTCATGAGATAGAACCAAAACAAAGGGATCGTAAGCTACGGGTTTATCCTCCCACGTGCTCCAATTCAGCCGCCCCTGTCTCCAGCATCCGTCCCATCAGCGAACTCCACCTACAGCCGCAGCAGCTCTCTTTTCCCAAACTACAGCCACATAGTCCTACAAGATTCTTTTCTTGTTCCCTGCATATGATTCTTCAACTTCCTAAATTTGGCCTCCATCCACGCCACTTCTCCAAACGGGTCAACAAATATTTCTATTTCTTTGAATCCTGCACACATTTTTGTTGTTCTCAACTTACTTGATCACTTAGTAGCTTTCACCATGGGGTCAAGACTTCCTGACTCCCTGGCTGCTGGGACCCTCATTTTCCTTCCTTTCTTTCCTAACCTTGTCAGTTCTCCCCTCTGACTGGCTCATCTTTACCGTCAGACGACATTCCTCACAACTCGGTCCATGGCCATTTGGATTCTCATGCAGCACAGACGCCTCGGAAATCTCATCCTTTCTTATTGTTTCGTTTTCTTTCTATGGGTTGATGGTGACCAAATGTGTACATGGGGCCCCAGATTTCTTCCGGGCTTTAGGGTATTGTGTCCATCTGCCTACATGGTATCTTCTAATGGATCTCTCTGCGGCACTTCAACCCCAGTATGTCTAGACAGCGTGGTCATCTCACCTATATTTGCTTCTCCTTCCATGTTCCCCCTCAGTAAGTGTCATCTTTCTTCACCAAGTCACTTACCTCGTAAGTCCAGAAGTTAGCTTTACAAGGAGACATCCAGGGCATTTGACACCTAGTGTAACACCCCTCTCTTCAAAACAATAAAACATCATCAGTAACAACCATGAAATGGAAAGAATAAAAATAACAATTACAAGGGAAAATCGGTGGAAATCTCTCATTGAATTTTGTTGTCATGCTAGAGATGAAATAGTTAAACAATTAACTTTATAGTAGAAAAGAAAAAGGTACTTGCTTTATAATTTTAAGTATTTTAATGTATTTTTAAAAGGAAGAACTATTTATATGTATGTAGGTTGTTGTTGCACTGATTAATAATAATATATTTTTTTGTTTCTGGGTATTAAATTCTGCAAATTTATCAGTCAACATTCATCTTCACACATTCCTGTTTACTACAGAATACAAAAAATTTGTGAATCTTCTCTCATAGTTGATTGAAGAACATTTTCTATTCATTTTAATTTTCAAAATTTCCTTTCACATGAAATGATAAATATACAAATATCAAGAGAAAGCTTAAAGGACAGATACAGTGTGGCAGTCATAAATGTTACATTTCACACACACAAATCCAGAAATTACAATTCTACTCACGCCATTGTCTATTGACAATCTATTCCAGCAGGTTCCACTATTTTCATAGTAAAATATTTTAAACACAAATAAAAACTTCAAGTTCTCACTGAGAATGACAGAGTTGAAATAATTCAAGTTCTTTTGCTTATCTTAGCAATCATGGTGCTTTATTGTTTAAATGCAGGCACATACCTCCAAGTGGGTTTGAAAGTATGAAATGTGCCCAAAATAAATTCAAAAAACCTGAAGCTTTAGAAACCCATTACCCCAATGAACCACAGAGGTGAGATGTGGGGGTCCAGCTATATAACTGGGAGAGTTCTGAATTAACAGACAGACTATACACAGACTATACAGATATGTTAAAGTTACACACATGATTAACTCAATAATCACTACTGGAATTTCTAGAACTTTGACCAATAAAAGGTTTTTCCAAAAGAAATGCTTCATTGGACATTGATATCTAGTGTGGTGGATCTTATTTGTATCCTTATTATGGTAATGATTAATAGAGTCTATACAAGCCTAAAAATTATTATCACTATACATAAATAGCTATATCTAGGTGCAGATATATTTGTGTTTACACGTAAGTGTGTGTGTGTGATAGTTACAGGGGTCTCTACATAAGTGAAGACATTTGTCAAAAACTATAGAATGCTTAAAAATGAATTATTTTATATATAAGTCATATTTCAAACTTCTAATGAAACATTTCTAAAAAATAGGAATAATGAAGAGAAGACAACCTGAAGATTATAGATTGTAATTTAAAACAATCTATGGACACTGCTCCCCACCCCATTGCCCAACCCCAAGGCAGATGGTTCCCATGGCCCCGGTTTTGGAATCATTGATCCATTAAGATTTCTCAGCCTTATTCTGAGATCCAAATATCCATAAGGAAAACTATAGCTAAGAGTTTAAGTATTTTCCAAATGTGCCATTCTATCTACAGCTCTCTTTCTAGCTTTACCTACTCTCATATTCCACAAGGAATCACATGTAAAGTTTTATACAAAGGAATCTCAGGATCTATTCACATCATTCTGATACATTTTCCACAGAGTATCCCAAGCAATCATTGCAAAAAGAAAAATTGATTATGTCATATCTCTTCTTAAAATTGTTCAATAGTTTCGCAATCATTCTTGAAGTTAAAAGCCTAACCAAGATCTGAATATCCTACATGATCAAGTCCTCCCTGTTTGCTCCTTCCAGGCCTGCCTTTCCTTGTTCTCTGAGCTCTTGCCACATGACTTTGGGAGCCACTCCTCTTCCCTTCCCTCCTTCTCCACTGCACCGTTTTACCTCCAGCAGCCAGAGCAGAACACCACCTTAGTGGACCTAATAGAAATTTTCACTAAGTACTACTAGTCTTGAACAGGTGGTCAGAAGAGGTCAATGAACTTAGGTTCGGGAACAAGGTTAGTCCAACATCAACAACTCCAATTTTGTCCAGCAGAGAGGACAGGAAGAGAAGGACAAGAAAAAAAAAAGAGAGAGAGAGAGAGAATAGGAGGAGGAAAAAAGAGAAGCGTGAAATGGCATTGGCTTTGATTCTTGGTCAGTTAGATGTAGATGTAAGTGAGCCAAGATCCTGCATTTTTGACGTGTTTGAGAATGATGCTAACCTCTTTCATTTCATCTGGGAATTGACGCTGCTCTTACTTTACTACCTTGGCTGGAATGAGGAGTATATATCAGATGGAGTGGGCAGTTTCAATCTTCCACTTGACCTTTCCTATTATAATTGCTCATACTGGGAAATTCAAGGAACTCAAGTGCAGTTTCCTAAGAAAAATAACCATTGAGTGGGACTATGGATATGTTAAGCCTATTATGGGCCGATTTGAGCCAGAACTTCATTTGGCACAGGATTTCTTGATGACCTTACTACAACAGAAGGCCCGTGACTGTGCTTTGGGACTCCTGGTGTCAGAGTCAGCTCAGATACGATATCTAATAGACTTTAAAAATCTGGGAATCCCCTTTCCTGGTGCACAATTAAGCATGTAAGTGGCCAAATGTTGTTCCAGGAAAGAACTGAAGGAATCATCACTATGTACATTTGGGCTACACTGCAGGCTCGGGCCTCAGGGATACCTGGCCTCTCCTGTGGTTAATGGACTGACTCTAAGAGCTGGGTCAGATCTGTTTGTCATCGTTGTTGGCTGACCATCATCTTGCCTCTAAGAGCACATGGTCTATTTGTTAGTGATTACCATAGATCCCTGCAGGCCAGGGCTTCTGGTTGCAGTTCTGACCTTGCTGTTCATTATAGTAATTTATTCTACCTTACCTCTGATCGTTACATGCTGCCACCAGCATGGCCTCTATGGTGTCAGAATTCTATAACCCTTATTGACTTGAAGGATCTCAGAGTCAAACTGGAGCTTCTGAAAACAGCACTACTAAGCCATTGGAGTGGCTGGTGCCTTTTGTTTCTTATTGTTTTAACGCAGGTGGCATCCGCTAGATTTAAATGAAGAACGTAACCCTCTAACGTCTTCCTGAGTCTTCTTTGATACTGTCACCATAACACAGTCCCTTCTTCTAGTATTTTTGACTCTTCCTGTAGCATCTGCCTAGGCAGTTCTGGCCTCTCTACTCCACTTAATATGGACCATTGCTTTCCCCAAGTTTCACCAATATATTAAGGAAGTTCCAGGTGGCCTTGTCAGAGTGTTAAATTCCGAATCACAACCGAGTAGCAGCTCCCAGACTTCAGTGTGCATGGTGGTTACCTGGACAATTCACTCAAAGAAAAGTTGCTGTGACTCGTGCCTGGAGTTTCTCAGCCACCTTGTTTTGGGTGAGGCCTAAGAATTTGCATTCATAACAGCTTGCCAGGCTATGCTAATCCTGCTTAGAGGACAAGGAGCTCTAAAAAGCAATGAGTAGAGTGATGCAATATCAATAAAGTTTTCTTTTCCAGCCTCATATTGTCCATCACCCACTAGGTGCACTCCAAGGCATGCTTTCCCAGTTTCTGCTGAAATACAGCAGCATGTAGCTCCTTCGGTGAATAATTCCTTCCTCCTTTACCAGAGCCGGCATATCCCAGTCAAACATGCTGCGACTTGATCCCCGTGATGGATCTAGCAGTCAGAAGGACAGGTGGAGACTGTTTTTGCAGGAAGAAAGGTTTTGCCTCCCAAGACACCATCCTTCTCCATCAAGGCAGGGGTGTGGCCAATAAAGGGAAACAGTGCGAAAAGGCAGCCATAAGAGTTGAAAGGAGAAGAGAAAAAAAGTCATGCTGTGTATCACTGCCGGAACAGGAAGAGTCTGACCTGAGAAGAGCAAGGGCTTAATGAGAAGGGGGCAGGGAGCTTGGGGGCATCTTAAGGCGAGCATACAGATTGCTTTCTCCCAACAAAGGTAAGAGAATTGCGTCTACAGATCCACAGGGTTCAGAAAATCAGGAATTTCATTATACTTGAGCAACTAGAGACTAGACTCAGGGGAGAAGCAAGTATAGCATGGTTCCAAATTTTCTGCCATAGGCGAGTGGACTGAGACCGAAGAGAAAAACGGCAAAGGTGGGTTTGGAAATAAATGTGGCAAGTTCCGTTTTACACCTGGGGAGTATCACCTTAAAGAAGTGCAATAAACAGTAAGATATATAAGACTTGAACTGAGCAAGAAATAGTTTTAGGAGACACAGAGTAAAGAGTTGAAATGAGTATACCCAATGTCATCGAACTCACAGGAATAAACAGCATCACTCAGAGACTAGAGCAGATCGATAACAGATAGATCGATGGATAGATGGATAGAGATGGGTAGATAGAGGTGGCATAAAGGCTGGGGACAGAACCCTGACAGAAATGTCCCATAGTAAGATGGCTAAATTCGTGAGGGAGAATCCTATCAACTAATCACAGCCAAAATGCTGACTAGGTAGGGAGACTAAATGGAAAATGGCCCAGATATTGGTGTTAAAAACTGAGGAATTTTCATGGAAGATGTGTTCTGGGAAGAGTTGTTGGCTATAAAAGAAATTGCAAAATTTTGCTTAAATTAGCTAATCCTGTTCCTTAAAGTCTGAGTGTTTTTGAAGAGAGGTGTTGGAACTTGATTCTGGGGGAAGCTGGTGCATTGTAAGGAAGATGAAGTGAGCTAGTTTTTCCTGAGATATGTGACACTACAGGAAGTGAGAATATTTGGAGAGTATCTTTTGTCCTGAAGTCAGATGTGAGAGGAAAAGAATTCTAGTAGATGGAGTAGGTGGTGAGAGCTGAACAAACATCCAGAATCTTTACAGAGAGGGGAAAAATGAAACCGGGGGCTCAGTGGAACATTAGACATAGTTTCCCAAACTGAACAATACAAAGTCTCATGGGGTTCTCAATAATTCTGCAACATAAAAATACAACAATTTCTTTTAAAGATTGCAAGAAATATATAAAGATAATATATTAATCTTGTTTAAAACAACACTGGGAGTCAAATACAGGAGATCACACGTATTGGATAAGGGCTCTACCACTAAGCTATCTCCTCTTAGTCTGATCGTGATGGTTAACATTATACAGAAAATTTTAACTTATTAGAAAACACTGGCGATAATTTTCCTTTGAAAGATGGGATTTAAAGAATTGCAGTGGTCTAAATTTCATTTTCACTGGAATATCTGTACCCTATGATATCATCTTGGTAATCTTGATCTTATCTTCCATCAGTATATAACCTGAAACAACTTACCTTGATCCTATTAGACTAGACTTGTACAGAAATCTCTTTACTGAATGTTTATTATACACTTGTCTTTTTGTCAAGTCAATAAAAAATTCCATGGAAATATATATTTGCATAATCTGCAAAATCATCCTTGAAGACAGTGTGCATTATATTCTGACACAAACATTACACTCTAATATTTGTTTCTAAGAAAAATGTGTCTCTGCCCTCAACAAGTTGTATTTCTTTTTACCTGACAATTAAAATAATGTAAGTCTGCTTCTCCTTTTTGTTACGATTCCAAATAGTTCACCATTAATTTATGTTTAATATATCATTTTTTCTTCTTATAGCTTTTGCCTATTTCCACAGTCTTACTTTAAACTTTTTTCATTATGTACTCTTTCAAATACTCTAGAGTAGAATGGAAATAATATACATACAAATCCATTAAGTATAGATGTGGTGTTCAATTTGAGTCTGAAATAGGACTGCAGATCTGCAGTCTGGAAGACTTTGATAAAGCACCGTGTGATGCAACTTGTTAGGTTATTTGGGTGGAAATATAGAAATTATGACCTGTTTATCTTCAAATGTGCAAGGTAGATTCACCAAAAAGACTAGATTTGAGATACTTTAGAATAGATTTTCCTGGCTCTCAGGAATTTTCAACAGATGTAAGTACAATGAACATAGACATTAACTCTTCGGTGACAGCAGACCCTAAAGAAACACACACGAACTTTTGATATATGGATAGAAAAATAAAATACAGACCTCTTCACTCAAATGCCAATTCAAATGAGGACAGAGAATTCAGATTATACCAATGACCTCTTCAGAGCAATGTTGTGTTGTCCACCCTCTTTCTATGTGCCCAGAGAGCTCAGAGAAAGTGCACTCCTTCTACTATTTTAAAAATAATTTCAAGGATTTCAGATTCTAGACTGAGAAAAACTAATTGTATAAAGATAAAGCCTCTAGAGAGGTTTTGTTGATATTGCCTTCATGGAAGAGAAGTTTAAGACACAGTGATTATTAAAACAGGAAAACTCATCCACGCTCTCATTAAAGTAGATAACAAAATGATTTTGCTTAGAGCAACAAATGTGAAATCTCTTAATTTTCTTCCCAAACCATGTGACTCTTTAGCAGCTCAGATAAAAGAAGCAGTTAGAGTAGACGAGCATCAGATCTCCTGTTAATGCAAAGCAAATTGAATTCAAGAGAATCTTGGTTCTTTCAAGTTGGCTGAGGGTGCTACAGTTCAATACAAAAGCCATTATGCTTACTTACCATGCTACGAAGTCCTCCAAATCATTTATCAGGGCTGAGCTGAATGAATGGCCCCAGGCTCGCCTGCTTCATTCTCAATAAATCCAAGCCTTTCTCAGACATCAGTGAATTGTTCTCAGAGTCAAACACAGCACATATCTCCTTTGTCTTCTCTTTTCAAATCATATAGTTGCCTTTTCTCACTAATTTTTTTTTCTTTTACTGTTAATACTCATTATTCTAGCCACCAGTGTCCACACACTCATGGGGGTTGGCTCACACCTTAGGGTCAAACAAGTTGCCTGCAATCAACAACGGTCCTTTAGGGAAGACCCCACAATAAATCAGCATGGACCACCCCCCCGCCACGGGCACATACTAACTTCTCATTTTGTACCTGGCAAACTTTCCATAATGATGATCTTAAGGCTCTGCTTCATCTTGCACACCCATATGTGTAAGAAGAGTTCTCTGCTCAAGTGTCAGGACATGGGGCATGTCTGGAATACTTTCATCTCCAAGTAACACAGCTAACCAACTGCAACAATACTGAAATCAAACCAAATGAAAGATAACCCCTAACACATTCCAGTTTGATTTGAGGGGTTGTTATAAAATGGCTTTTATTTTAAATTTGAATTAAATACTCTGTAAGTATCCACCAAAAGGAGTATTTAATTCAAATTTGTGTTTCACACTCACAATTTAGAAAAGGAGATATTTATTTTGACTCACTTTTCAGGCCACAGTCCACTGGCTCTAAGGCAGGACAGCAGGGCGGAAGGCACGGTGAGGGAGAGTTGCTCACAACATGGCAGACCAGAAGCAGAGAATTATGGTAGGAGTGGGAAAGGGAGCTACGATCTCCCAGGTTATGCCCACAGTGAACTGTTTCTTCCAATTGGTCCCTACTTCCTAACAGCAGATCAGCTATAATACACCATAATTTAATCGCTTTCCAAAGATCATGTTTATGAATCCATGAGTCTATAAGCGGACATCTAGATATAAACCAAAACAGGCTCTCACACTAGATTTGGAAAACAGCAATGTCGTGGAGACCATTACCCTTGAAAGACTTCAGGGGTCAAGTACAGTGGTGACGTAGAAGGTCTCTAGCAGGACCCACCATCTTGTCCTTTCCTCCTACACTGACTCTAGCTGATCTGCCCGGCCATGGTGACCAACAGGAGCCACACACCCTGCACCGGACACCTGGCTGTATAGTCAGAAACCCTATGGGGAAGGGGATGCGTAGTGTCAGCAGTGTCCCAGAGCTGTGACCACAGACTCCTCCACAAATTCCCCTTCTGCAGCTCCACGTCAAACAGCAGATAGGCATGGTGTCTCACATGTCCCGAAATCTCTATGTTGCCCAGCCACCTCAGGGCTTCTGACAGTATTCGTTCTTTTCAATCTACTGACTCTCACCTCCTAGATCCTTGATTCCTCACCCCCTGCTTTTTCATAAGCTCTATTTTATGCATGAAATCCCTATTCCCACAATGACTTGTTTTTCCTGACTGAACTCTTACCAATACACCCACATACTCAGTAATAGTGGTGTAGTACCAAAGAAGCAGAAGCAGATATCGGGGCTATAATTCATACACTCAACACAGAAAACCAAGATCAAAGCTGAAATGCATTTGGGCATGAAGAATTAATCATTAGACCCTCTCTTCCCTCCCCTCCTCCCACTCCTCAGTTTCCCTCTTCTGTAAACACTAATTCCTTTTCTTTGTAGCATTTGTTACAATTTTCAAATTTCATACGTATTTGCATTATTAGTTTAATGCCTGCTCCTCTTTACTATCTGACTAAAGTTTGAATAGCCTTTAATGTAGTCAACATCATTTACACTACATCCCTAGAGACTGCAAAATGTCTGGTACATAGTAGGAGCACAATAAAGCACAATGAGTACATTTGAACAAATGAATAAATGAGAGAAAATATGATTTGGAACCTGAGACTCTCTTAAGGAATACATACTGGAGATTCTTTCCTCTAACCATTAACCAGAGTGTGGATCTTAGAAAAAAAGAAACAGTTCTCCAGCTTTAAACATTGAGAGCCTTTTTATATTCCATCAGAGGCATAACCCATGACCAGGTAAAGACTTGTCTTCTTTATTTCCCCCAACAAAGAGAATCAATTACGAACTTCTTTGTTAATCCCTTAAGTACAATGTGAAGTCCATTAAAGACCCAGAAGTTAGTAACCTTGGAATAGAAAGTAATGTTTATACTGTTAAATGAATAATGGCTCCACATTGTCTCAAAAAGGAGAATTTTCCTGAGTTGCCATTTGGTTTGTTTGTTAGTCGGCTTTAAATGATTTAGTGGGTCAGGAAGATGCTATGCTTAGCATGAATACTAATGTTCCAACAAGGCTACTAAGAAGCAAAAGGCCTCAGCAAGACCAACACTTTCTGCCTGGCACTTTGGGATTTTGCCTTCTGTTGTACTTTGGAAATCACTGTAAAACTATAACATTAATGTGTGTTAAGTGAATCTAAAGGGCTGTCTCTTTCCCAGTCAATAGGATGCTGGGCAAAGGGGCCAGCCAACCACAGCTTGCCTCAAGCTCTAGGCCAAGCAGCTCAATCCTTTTTAAAAGTATGTTTTTCTTTTTAATCGATACATGGTAATTGCACACATGTATTGGGTACCGTACAACAATTCAGTGTATGATACAACTTGTAGTAATCAGTTCAGAGTAACTGGTATCTCGTCCACTCAAACAGTTATCATTTCTTTTGTTGGAAACATTCAAAAATCTTCTCTCTTAGCTATTTAGAAATATTCAACTAACTTTTGTCAGCCATGATTTACCCTACTGTGCGACAGAACGTTAAAAGTTACTCCTCTTATTCGATTGAACTCTGTATTCCTTGAATACCTTCTCTTCTTCCCTGCCTCCATGTTCTTCTCAGGCTCTGGGAATCACTATTCTAGGTTTTACTTCTTTAAAACCAACTTCCTAGCATCCACATACAAGCAAGAGCATGCAGTACTCAACATTTCACTTACCATGATGTTTTCTGGTTCCATCCCTGACGCTGCAAATGGCAGAATTTCACCCTTCGTTACAGTTGACTAATGTTCCATTGTATACTTAGGCACTGTGTTTTCTTATCCTTCGGTGGAGACCTAGGCAGGGTACTGTGAAAAGCTCTGCTGTATACATACAAGTGCCGATGTCTCTTTGATATGGAAAATGCAATTCTGGAGGACAAACAGACCCTGAGGTGAATTTCTATCTTATTTCCAGAACCAGTTCATGTCAGAGATCATTCGTTCACTTTTTACCAAAGTTCATAATTACTTTCAGTACCTTCGCCAAAAAGCAAGAGTTTTCCTATTCAGTCTTTGGACCTACATATAAGCTCAGGCTCCAAGCGTCTCTTTCCCTCTCATCTGAAGTTCCAGAAAAGACACACAGGATGATAGGATGGTGACCAACAAATCGAATTCGTCACTGCCACCAAACTCTTTGTTGAGGCAGAAATGTTAGCAAACATTCTTTTCCTGTGTCGTCAGCATCTCATGGTGCATGAGTCTATGAAGAAACCAACGTGTGTAAGAGAAAGACTGCCCTCCAAGAAGCCATTCAAACCATGTTCATTTTATAAATGAGAAAATGACACAAACTAAGAAAGGAACAGCTACTGAATTTTCTTTCAAAAATAAGTCAACATGTCTCATGAGTTCATCATTCTCGCTGGCAGAAAGACAGTTGCTTAGCGTGAGCCACAAATCACGAGGGAGAACAGAGGCACCCAAGACTGTAATGACACAGTGGCTGGCGACTTGGCAGGGTTTTATTTGTTTCATGGATACCCAGCACCTGGGCATCTTTTAGACTGTGAACCTGGCCACATCTGCTTCACAGAGCAGAAACCAGGATGGGACCGGGTACTTTTGTCCCTGCTCCCAGCATCTCAGTTTTGACTCCTTACCACACCTCTGCCAATCGAATGCTCCTGCTTGGGATTTTGGGTCTTTAAAGGAGTGAAGGAGTAAAGGAAGAACAACAACGAAAACCCACCAGCTGCAGGCACATTTGAGAAATGTGCTAGGAGAGGAAAGAGATTCCAGGACTCTGAATTCACTGGGAGGAACCAAGGTCTGGTAGCGGGGATGTCATGTCCAGTACCAGGGCAGCTTGCTAAGCTGACCGCTCCGGGGCACGATTTATGCCAAACTGGCATGTGTTTGAGCCCATTCTTACAAATACCTCCCCATTCTTAGCTCCTTTTCTTCTTCCAAACTTGGTTCTGAGGCTTCCTTGGGATTCAAAGATAATAAATTCCACTTGTATTTGATTTTGGCAGAGCAGATTTGTGACTTTGCAGTCTGGCAGTGGCAGTTATGGTGAGCCAGAAAAAACCCCACTGTTCCAGACAAGATAAATGGAGTTCGGTATTGACTTAACTGTTGGATGGTTATGTGGCCTTGGGCAAGTCAGTCCCCTTCCTTGGAACTCAGCTTCCTTATTCTATCATGAAAGGACACTGGAATAGATGGCTCCTGTCACTACCACAGTATTATTGCCATCTTTCGTTTAGTACATTGCTATTGATGGCTCAAATGATGTCCTTAAAGTTCTTACTATCTCCAATGAATTAGTTCAATTTAACAAATTTATCGAACATTTTGTGCCAGGCATCAAGCTAAATGCCGGAAATATAACAATGAATAAATCAGTCATGGTTTCTGCCCTCTTGAGGCTTAGAAGAAAGACACAGCAATTGCCAATTACCGTGGAAAAGAGAAAGCATTACGGTATAACAAGGACAGGATGTCCTCAGATAGCATCGAATGAGGCCCTCACACAGGCCTGAAGAATCAAGGAAGTTTTCTCACAAATTATGACACCTAAGCTTTTCTGGAAAGAGCCAAAAAATGAGTTAGACATGCTGAAGGATGAATTAGTGTGGGGAGACAGATTGTTTCAAACATAAGTGGCAGCATTAGCATCAAAGGCTGGGAGGAACTGCCAGGGACTCAATGTCTCTGGACCAAAGAGACAATGTGATATTATTAGAGAGGCAAAGTGTCCCTTGTTAGATGAGGCTGCTCCAGGAAAGCTGCATTCAGGTTTTATTCTAGAAGTAAGGGAACTGTGTTAGAGATTCAGTGCCCAATAATTCATTCATTCATTCATTTAGATAACCAAGGTAACAAAGTACAAATATGTTTTAGGAATGTTTACAGCAACAAGGGTTAAATGAAAACAAACTTTCAGAGTTAATCAGAAAAATTTAATGAATCTCCCCATTTCTTGAGCCTGTGATTCCCTGAAGTTTCAACACAGGTCCAGGCAAATCTGTTCCATGGGGAGCAGAATGTGGCCCTCTGTCAGCATGTTAGAAGGGACGCCTTTCTGCTCTCCCACAGCACGCTTCGTTTCATTGGTGCATATTTTTAAACATGATTCAGAGGCACGATACAGAGGCGTGAAAGTGGTATGGAAACTCACCGAAACACATTGGTTTCTAGCATATGCTGCTCTGGGTTCCCTGGAGCCCCTTTTGGTCCCAGAAGTTGTGCATTTCACAAGGATCCACTCACCTTCTTTTCCTTGAAAAGGGGAGTTTTGCTACTAGAGAAGAAGCAGCAGTTTTAATAAGAATTAATTTTGCATTTCCCACAGAAAGTGCTCTGTGGAAGGACATGGAACTCCTAAATAAGCTTGAGGAGTTCATGACCTTTATTTTCTTCATCTGCCCCCACATTCTTTGATTTCCTGGTCATTCGTGGAACTTTGTCTTCTGACCGAGGCAGAGTTGGTCCCTATCCCTTAGGATATCTGACACTCGGAGTCACACATGTGATCCTACTGTCCCCTGCCCTGAACACTGCCCTTCCGGCAACCTAGCTGGTTTGCTCTGGCATTTTTGACAATCAGATCATACTGTGGACTCCCACTGTGCCTGCTGTCAATGAAGTCCCCAAAGCTCTCCCAGTGCAGTTCAGCCACTTCTCTCCCGTCTCATACACAATTTGACTTTTGAACCCAAGTGCAAGGCCCTCCATTTATCCCTATTAAGCTTCATCTTGTTAGATTCAGGCTATTGTTTCAGCCTGTCGAAATCGTTTTAGATCTTGGCCTTGTCAGCTGTCTGCCTCTTTGCTTTATGTCATCTGCAAATTTGATCAGCATGCTTCCCATGTATTCGTCCAAATCATCGATGGAAAGGTTGGGGAGCACAGAGGCAAGGATGCAGCCCTCTAGGTCGCTGGAGATTGCAGTCCGGGTTGCCAGTGATCAATCAATCCATGTTCCCTGAGTACTGTCTTCCATCCAGGTTCCAGTACAGCGGGTCATATTATCATCTAGTCACGCTTCTCCATCAAGTCTGCGGCGACAGCAGAAGCTACTTTTTCAATTCCTTTGCTGATATCCAGATACATTATTCTAGAGCCTCTCTTTGTGTAATGCTACGGGGAAGCTGCAGGTACAGAAATTCTAACACAGCTACTAAAAGCACTAGCTAGATATGGTCTCTGTAGAAGAGGGTTTGCATAAGAGGATAGGGGCAAATACATGAACTCCTCAAAGCCAGGAGTATGTCTACATTTTGTTCACAGCTCTTTCACCAGCACCTAGAATAGTTCTTAACAATAGGAGACACTTAATGTTTATCAGATTATTTTATTAACCCATATAGTTGGGGGTTAACTATAAGCTACTCAATTCATACACTCTTTGTGGCTTTCTCAAAGAAAGAATGATAAGATAGGATGTTGGGTTTATTTCTTGTTGCCAGGACTAGGGATTGGCATACTGCAGCCCACAGGCCACACCAAGCCCATCTCCTGGTTTTACAAATGAAGTTGTAACACAGTCATGTTCATTCATTTAGTATTGATGGTGGCAGTTCCTCATGTTATCCAGGAAGATTTGAGTATTTGTGACAGAAATTGTATGATCCACAAAGCCCCCAAAATTTACTGTAAGTCTTTTTTTTTTTTTCTAACAAAAAATGTATGTGGACCTTTAACCTAGGGAATTAAATCCAAATTCTTTTCAAATTCTGGACATTTAAAACTTTCAATGATCATTTCCCTCATTTTCTTACTGATTAAAAGCAGTACTCTGAAAAAATATCCCCAAATGTAACATAACTATTATTTTCTCTTTACTTTTCCCTTTTTTGGATTCATCCAGAATGATGTATGATGTCTTGCCCTCCTACCCAGGCATTTGCAACCTTGAAAAGATACATTACAAGAACTACATGTGTTAGGCTGAGCACACTGTTAGGCACTTTGAGTCTTCATAATAGGTTTTCAAGATAGACATTATTATCATCTTTTTTCTGTTGAAGAAACTAAGGAATTTAATGGTTTACCCAATACTTCATAATGAATAGAGTTTGATAGAGGTTTGAGCTAAGGTTTCCTTGCAATTTGGTTTGTTTTTGTTCAGTGTATATTCAGAAATAAGCCAGTTTACAAAGGAGGAAATGGGACATGTTTGATTTTATAGCAATCTTGATTTTGGGAGTAAAATATAATCAAATTAATTATTTTAATCTTCTATCGATGTTTAAGTCAGCCACAGGCAATTTTATTTTGAAAAGCCATTAACTAGCATGACTTTAAACAATAAGATCAATTCAGAAACTGTTCATTCAGTTAAAACTCTGAGATGGCCATATTAATGAATCGTGTCTGAACTATCCAAAGTATAATGTCATTCAGACCCGGCCCTAAATCGGACTGTGCTGTTCACTGGGGTAGCTCCCACCCCATCTGCCCATGCACAGATGGGCCGGTCTGTGCACACGGGCTTTCTTACATGCTGGATGTGATAACAACAACTGTGAACCTTGTGGGCCTGTTGGGAGCCTCGTATATAGCTCAATTCTTCTTCACATATCTATGGGCAGCAAGTAAGCCTCTGGCATCACCTAATCACAGCTTCTATGTATGTCCCTCCACTTTGAATCACTCTGCTAGCCTGAGCTGGTTCTTCCCTTCCACTAATAACTGGATTGGAGATTTCCCTTAGGAGCGCATTTCATCAGTTGCTGGCGCATCCCTTCTGCTGCTAATGCCGCGATGACCTGCCTTGGCCAGGTTCCGGATCTTTGGGGATACGGCCTGGCCAGGCTTTTCTCTGCGCCCCTGACCCTTTCATATGCCCTTTTCCCACACGAGCTGTGGCATCAGTTCCCTGGCCATTTAATTTCTTAGCCATGTCTATTCAAGCAGACCAAAATAGCAGTTTTTTAGAGCTTCATTTCTCGTGGCCAAGCGTAGCATCACTCGCCATCAGGAAGCACCTTCCAGGGCTCCGCTGCGTCCCTTGAGTGGACCTGGAGAAACGCTAAGACAGATGTAGGAAAAAGGAAAAAAAGTCTTATGTGAGATCACGTGCAGGATCTTGTGGGTGGAAGAAGAAAAAAAAATAACAAACCTTTAAAGCAGACAGGGCATCGGAAGAATTTAATTACTCCCCCAGGTCGCTTCTCTGAGCGCAAGTGTTCGTATGACAACCTGGGTGCTGTGTTTTGAAGGTGCTGCTTCTCCCCTCCCCCAAAGGTGCTAATAGAAACAGGAGGAAGGAGGTGTTTGCACTTCGCGAGGAGATGGCATCCCCGTCCCAGCTCTCACGCAGCCAGGAGAAAGCTACCTCGAAGGCCTCAAGTTGGTGCGCTCCTGCGTGGGCGCTGGAGAGTGCTGCTCTGGAGCACAGAGGCCAGGAGAGACCCTGCAGGAGCTAACAGCAAGGACTTCTGGAAAGGGGGATGCACAGCCCAAATCTTCCCTTGTCTGATATGGCAACGTCGTCTCAAGGGGACTATGAAGATGATTAAGGTGCTCGGAATTCTCTCTGTCCCTACCAGGGAAATCCCAGAAGAGGATCTGCAGACTGTCAGAAGCCCTTGGGTTGAAGGAGGGTGAGAAGGAGCGGCTTTGGCATGTCTACCCACTTCTGTGGCTGGTCTCTGCGCCTGTCTCTCGTTGAGAGTCCACCGCACGGCTGCTTGTGCCACCACTGTGAGCTGCACAGTGGAGTAGTGAGATGATGGAACAACAGAGAACTCAGCTGGACAATCTAAATGGACAAGCCACAGCCCCTTGATTCTCCCCGCTGCCGACTAGTGAAGGGTGTAGACATTGCTTCCAGTGACTGAAGGCTCTGGAAACGGTTCCTGAGTCCTGTGCTTCCTTCCCCAGGTCCCAGTTCAAATCAAACCCATCACTGCATCTATGGATTTACCACAGTGCTATTTCTTACATGTTTTCCCTCCTCATCTCGCCAGGGCTTTGCTTGTTTCTCTAGTTTGGTGCCCCTCACCTTCTGACTGGTCTGCAACTTTGAATCCTTATTATGGAGAAAAAACATGACGTTTCTTAAATGTAAATGTGATTATAGTATTTCTCTCGTTAAAATACTGTGCCTCAGCGTCATTCCGTAGCTAGAAAATAAAGATAAACATGACTTCGACTCCTTTCTTCTCTGCAAAGGAGATCTTCAAAATCAAGCCAGCATATATACGGTTGGAACTTTTGAAAAGAGTTGATACACTGAACTCTTTAAATCTCTCTGAACTATCAAGAATATTTTTTAAATGAACTGTGAATATTGAGATCACTAGAGATTCACATGTAGTTTTGGGAAGTAACACAGAGAGATTCCCTCAGACCCTTTGCCAAGTTTCCCTAACTGCACTGAGCTATAATTCAATACTACATCCATGTCTTAGTTACTTTTCTCTTGTTGCTGAGACAAAATACCTGTGGTGGACTTATTGTTGTGGTCAACCTGAGCCAGAACACCCAGCTGGACAGAGTTGGTGTGGTTCTGGGCGTAGAGGATCCACCTGAGGATTGTTGCTGACGCAACATAAAGGAGAACGGGAGCAGAAGCTGGTTGGAGGGCTGTTTCCAGGAGAAGCTCTGCTGTGACTGGTTCTCCAGAAGGGGATTCTGCTGTTCTTGTCGAAAACAGAGCCTGGGACCTTGCTGTCATCAAGGAAGGCTGTTGTGGCTTCAGGGGAGCACCGGTCTTCATCTCTGCTGCAAGCATTGTATCCTGGTTCCAGTAAAGATCTCTTCAGCCATCTTCTGCAGATATGGATGTACACGGGACAGTGCTGTGGACTCCCGGCCCTTGATTGGATCTTTCAGGTCTCCAGTGCATAGACAGACATTCGGCACTCCTCCTGCACTTGGCGTATGGGTGAATATTGTAATTTATAAATGTCCTATATTAAATCTGCTCTCTTACAAACCATTGGCTCTAGAAAGATAACTAGTACTATACCCAACACCCAAAGTTAGGGGAAGAAAGGTTATTTAGCTCATAGTTTGTAGAAGTTTCAGTCCACAATCAACTGTGTTCAAGCAGGGTGGCATAGCCAACAGGGAGAAGGCAGCAAGGGGTGCAAGCAAAAGAGGGTAAGCAAGCCTCTGTCTGTCCCTTATATCTTCTCCAGGCTGCTAGGATCAGGGTGATGCCAAAGCAATCAGTGGATTTAGTAATCACACGCCCTTAATCCCAGCATCACACACTCTAGATTCAACCACCTCTGAAAAAGCCTACCTATGACCTCATGAGACTTTAGGGGGACATCCAGACACAAATCATAACAATCCACAACATTGACATAGATGTAGTCAAGATCCAGAACACCCCATCACCACGATAACCAGACCCACATTTCTCTTCTATCTCCCCCAAACCTTGTTTCTGCCTTCTGCCAAACAATGACCTCTTCTCCATTTCTCTATTATATTATGAAGGTTATATACATGCAACAACAGAATTCAACCTTTTAGGATTTTTTCCCCACTGAGTACAAGTCCTTGGCAAGCCACCCAAGCTGTTGCATGTATTAATAGTTCGTTCCTATGATCACGGCACTATTTTTTATGGCATGAATGCACCACAGTTTACTTAATCATTCGTCTGGTGAAGGGTATTTGGGTGATTTCCAGATTTTGGCCATTGCAAATAAAACTGCTATGAGCATCCGTGTATAGGCATAAACAGAAGTTTTAATTTCTCTGGGATAATTGCCCAAGAGCGTACAATTTCTGTGCCATATGGTAGTTGTATGCTTTTATAAGAAACTGCCAAACTGCTTCCTTAAGTGTTTGTTCCATTTCACACCGCCACTGACGATGGGTGAGTTGTCATTTTTGCATCCTTGCCACATTTGGTGCTGTCTTTTTTTTTTTTTTAATTTTTAGTAGGTATGTAGAGATATCTAACTGTGGCTTTAACTTGTACCCTAAAGGTTAATGTCACTGAACATCTCCTCTCACGGTTATTCCTTGTAGATGGCCTTCAATGAGATACCTGCTCAAGGCTTTTGGCCATGTTATAGCTGGACTGTTTTGCTTTCTTATTGTTGAATTTTGAGAGTTAATTACATAGTCTAAATATTAATTCTTTATTAAACATGTGGTTTGAAAATATTTTCTTCTGGCTTGTAGTTTGCCTTTTCGTTTTGTTAACGGGGGCTTTCACGTAGCACTTTTAAATCTTTTTGAAAATTTTCCGACCTTTTCTCTTTGGGATGTGCTTTTGGTACCAAGTCTAAGAACTCCTTGCTGAGACCCAAATCCCAAAGATTTTCTCCTGTTTTGTTTTATTTTCCTGAATGTTTTTTTTTTCTGAATGTTTTATAGTTTTCTGTTTCACATTTAAAAGGTCCATGATTCACTTTGAATTAATTTTTAAAAGGTGTAAGATTTAAGTCCAGGATCCTTTTTCTTTCATCCTTTCTCCCACTTTCTTTTCTCCCTTCCTTCCTTCCTTTCATTTTTCCTTCCATCCTTCCTTCTTTCCTTCCTTCCTTCCTTTTTATCATTTTTCTATCCTGTGGGCCCCTAATTGCTCTAGCACTGTTTGTTGAAATGGTTTAGCGGGCACTTTTGAATGGGATCTCTCCATTTAGTCCTCTTTCTTAGTATCTCAGCAGTTGAGGTTTCTGTTTCCTGCCCTTCATTCTGTGCCGCCTCCTTTCCTACCCAGACCTCCAGAAAGCTTAACTATGTCCTCGTACAAAGGCCAATAAGTCTTCCCCACTATTAAAGCCTCTTCAAGAAGAAGGTAAATTCATCCGTGAGGACAGACTGATAATCTTCAAGTAAAAGCCCTCAGGACTGAGGATCAGAACCACCTGCCGCCCCATGCTGCCGGGTCAGCTCCTTTGCCTTCTCGGTCCCCGGCACCATCAGTGACCCTGATCCCAAGCCCTTGCCTCGGGTGGGACAGCTTCTTTGTGGACACAGAGTTGCTCACCTAAAAATCTCTGGATTTCCTTGGACTTGGTTTCCCAATTTCACGGCACATTGGATTCTATCCCGGTTCCTTGTTTACTACTTCACTGTATAGCTGCCACACGGGAAGAGTTTGTCATCTGGTACTGTGATGAGTGCTTGTTGATGTGCTAATTGAAGAGACTCCAGAAAACTCCGTGTCCTCCTTTGCCTTCTCCATTTCCTAATGTATCATCTAAGTCACAGTTGCACTCAAGATGAACAACCCTAATTTTAAACCATCTAGACCTGTATGTGCTTGAGGCAATGTCTCCACATAGAAACGTCAAGGGCCATTCTTTTCTGACAGATCCCAGAGGGAAACCAGTGTAAGATGGCATGTAGGGACAACATGGTTGTACAGAAAAGTCCCAGAAATTCTAGGTCATGCCACGGGGTGTGATTCAGTCCTCCTGGCTAAAAAAGCAAGCTCTCTAAGGTGTACTCTGATTCGGTCTATGATGATTCTTACTTTTGTTTCACTAAAGCCTGGATGCGATACAGTATAGGGCTGAGTGCTCTTTATCAATGGTTATTTTCATGGCCCTGATATTTTTGTCCCTGTCCATTTTTATTCAAATGTCACTATCATCAATGAAGTTGATCATACTCTGCCTGAGGCACTTGAAGCAAGTCGAACATTTTTTAATAATAAAAAGCTGACAAATGTAATATATAAAAATAGGATGGTGCTGATTCTGTCTGCAGAATGGATGAGTGAAGAGTGCTGATCTCTGTCAGCTGTGTGTGTGTGTGTATGTGTGGTGTGTGTGCACACAAGTGTACGTGTGTGCTCTTCCATGACCTCAAACATTCTACATTCATTAAGAGATGTTGTTTTTCATTTTTTTTCAAATTACTCAAATATTTCTGTAGTGCAACTATACGGAAGACTCTATCGTGGGCAATAGAGGACTGGAGGGAAAAAACACCTATTTGAAGAAGTCCCCATTTCCAACTTCTCAATCTATGAAGTCTCTTACTGTCGCCCACCACTCACGATCCCTAATGTCTCCTTTGTTACTCTTACAGGATGTGTTTTCCCCTTTACATTCTCATTTATTAGTTCCCATAACAATTACCGGGCATATGCAAGAGTTCTCCAGCAACCCTCGTGTGCAACGTTTGTGCAGCATAGTGAGATCTGGTATTTTTTTATGTAGCACCTCAGCAGGGATTTCCATCTCTCTCCTCCATCCCCAAATTATAAATTCTCCCAGGAGTGGCCATTTTAACTTCTCTGACTATCTGGTCAAACTGGATTTATTTATTGAGTTTTCTTAATTTATTATGCATTGTCGAAAGACAAAGAGTTTTGTTTGAACGCTACCTGGAAACTTTCATGAAAATAATAGTTCAGGATGGGTGTGAAAATCACGCATGATCACTTGAGGCATCGCTCAAGCATTCTTTCAAAGTGATGTGATCTATTTTAAGAGAGTCAGCAAATTTTATTGCCTTTAATTACACTTTATATGAAAAGCATAATGTGCTGAAATGAGCAGTAGCTTTGGAAATTGTAGTTCAAAACAATACACGGACTTACAAGGGATATGTACCTCCTAAATTCTGAGTATTTATTTACTTCTTGGGATTTTTGCTTCCTCAAGTATAAAGTGAAGGTTTTAAAACCCTTTCTTATATATAATACCTATTATACCCCTTTGTCCTTATTTACTCTTATGGTTTCTCGTATCAGAGAAACAATTCGATGTGTACTGATAAGTGTCTGATATTCAAAAGAGAGGAGAATAGATAGGGAAAAGGGGGATAAAGAAAGAAGGTTAAAAGGAAAGTAAGATGAAAGGGAAAAAATGGAAAAATGTAAATAAACTTGTTGCAAATAGAGAGGGGTGGGTGAGTGGAAGGGGGGAGGGGAAGAGGGGGGAAAACCAAAATGCATCATGTACAGGTACAAAATAACCGTGTTGATTATGATCATTATGTATACAACATACCAATACATGTTCTTGGTTAAAGAAAAAAAAGAAAAAGCCTTTCTTGGTGAGGTGTCATGAGCCCTGAGAAGATCTAGCTCAGAACAGAGTGAAAATTAACAGGAGCTCAATAAATAGCTCTTGATAATGTATATCAGGAGCTATTTGATAATAGCTCTGGAAATGATGACGTGTATCATTTCTTTTCTTTTTCTTTGTCATTAGAATCTACTATATAGTATGATTCGAGATTGTAGTACAATAACCAACCACATCTAATGTTAAAGAAATCTCCTTTGTGAGCACCATTTTAAATGGCCACATGATATAATTAAAACCTGGTTTTTAAAAAAAGGTATCATTGCCTATACTTGCTTATAATATCTTATTATAGAACCTGAATGATTAACAGTCTATGTTCAGGAAATCTCACCTACAAACCATGTAGAGAGATATGTCTTCTGTTAGTTACTTTTTTTCATGTCCCTTGGAGAGGAAAGGCTAGTTAACAGTCCCAGAAGAATAAGAAATGCCCCGGGAAGACCTCCTACCATTGCCTCTCCATGCTCTGTGCTTCCTCAATTGCACAATGCAGGACCAAATTAACAGAAAAATCACAGCCTGCTGGAGAAACATACTGTATAATTGTATATCTATCTGCACCAATATTTTTCTCTTCCCTCTTGTTACATCAGAGTTATTCCTGTCTTTATAATGTTCGTCTCTGCTTCCCTTCCTATCTGGTTTTTATGTCGTCTACATTTGCCATCAGTGTCTTTAACATACGAAGCCACGATAATTTTAAGTTCTCGTATGATAACTCTGACATCTCTGCCATCTCTGAGTCTGGTTCTGATAATTATTTGTCCCTTCAGACTACCTTGCCTTCAGGCGTGCCTTGTGATTTTGAGTGCATTGTTTAGGATAAAAAAATAAATGGGCCTAAAGTATGAGAATTTATGCTCATCTGAGCAGAAGTTGGACTGTTCAATGTCTATTGTAGCTAAAGGCAACCAAGGCTTCAGACTTCTCTAGAGGGATTGCTTTATCTTCCTTTCGCTGCTTTGGGAATTCTTTTCAATTCTTCCTTGTAGTCTTGCTGCTTTTTCCCCTTTAAGCCACTGCTATCATGACTGGGATGTTTTTAGTGTAGTGCTGGGTTGTGGGAGAAGGATGCGTTCTATGATGTTTTCAAAGAAGCTCAGTCTTCAGTGGGCCTGTGGCCTGGGGATACAGACTTTAGAAGTCCCCTCCCTCCTTTAGATCTCTTCCCTCACTGTCCCCTAGTTCCCTCCCAGCCACAGCATTCACTGCCTACTTTCTTTGAAACCACTTCCCCTACTAACTACATTAAAATAAAGTGGAGACCAGACTTGAAGATCTTCTGCAGAAGCTTCCAAAGCCAGAGAAGCCATGGCAAAACCTGGACTTTGCTCAATTTACAAATATAAACAAAACTGAAATTAGGTTATTTCTTCTAACTACCTATACTAAAGGAAAACAAAACTTAATCTCAACTAGTCCACAGTTTATAACTACCTTATAAAACTAAGGACTTTCTAATGGGACGGATCAGAAAAGGTATCCACATAACCCTAAACAATCAAAAGTTTTCCCTGCCTTGCTTCTGGGTTCACTCTGGGACAACCTTGAACTGGGCTCCTTGGGTGGAGCTGGAAACCACCTTTGGGTTGGCTGCTCTCAAGTCACGAATCACTGTTCAGGTCAATTCTTTATAACTTTGTGCCTCAGTTTACCATTTGGCAGTAGGCTGTTACTCACTTTTGCCCCTAGGTGAGACAAGAAGGGCCCAGAAGGCAACGCTGGGGTACTGCGCCTCCCTCCAGCTGGGAAAGGGTTTCAGAAGGGCCCTTTAGTGAGGCCTTCAGGGTAAGGTGAGGCCTGTGGAGAAAAGCCTGAGAGGGCACGCCGCTATGACTGCTCTTCCTTCCCCATCGCTCCTCCCTCCAGGGCCCTGCAGGGAGCTTTCTTAGACCCTCCTCATGAGAAACTGCTGGGGTTTCCAGAAGGAACCCTGGAGAGTGCCAGAGGGGCCTTACAACTGCTTTCTCAGAAGCTTGCCACTCTCATGGTAGTCCAGACTCGGGCTCCAGGATTTTGCCCACGTTACCATCTCAGCCTTCCTGCCCACCGTGGCTCCAGATAAGCTTATCTCAGCTTATGGGGCTCTCAGAGGTGCCCAACCCTCCAGATTTCAGAGTTGTGGTTTGCTTACCCACCTTACTTTTCTGACAGAACCAGAAAGTCATTGATTCTCAGTCTGTACTGCTTTCTTTCTTATTGTAAAAACAAGGGTATGATCGCCATACTCTTAACATAACAAAAGCTAATCCAGAAATCTCTTCGTAGTTTTATTTTTTCTTTCCATCCTGATTTCTCAGGAGTCTTAACAAATCCACTGGTTTGAGACCTTGGATGAGTGCTGGCATCACCCGAAAAGTTTGGTTGTTTGTTTCCACCCCAGAGTGTCTCTGGTCTCGGTCTAAGATGGAGGTTTGTAGCCTTCATGATTAGACATTTGTCACATCAGAGAAGTTTTCATTTTTCAGAACCTGCATTTGACTGTAGCAATCTCTTTGGCTGTTTTAAGGAGCTAACTATTGTCCTCTAATAAAAAAAAAAACCTACCATTATATGCATATGGAAATAACTGCAAAAAAGAAAATCAAAAATATTACCTATATAAAGTTTTGGCAGGGTGTGGATCAGCATGACCTCTATACTCCTGGTGGCAATATGAAATTGTACAACTCATTTGGAAAGTTTGTCAGTTTAAAAACAAATATACTCACTATCTGACCAACCCATGAATTAAGTTATTTACTAACGACAATATATCCATAGAAAGATGTATACATTATCTACTCATATCCACTTCATTTGTATTATAATTACAGAACTGGCCGTGACCACAGATGAACAGAGTCCCACACATCCATGTCATGGGACACCACTCCAGTCCACCAGTCGAAAGGAATGAACCACTGATACAACTTCAGCATGGAAAGTGCATTTGCAGTGGAGTGAAAGAAGCCAAAATAAAACAAAAAAGGAATTTAAAAAAGCAGAGAGACAAAGAGAAAGATTTCATCCACATAAAGTTCCAGAATACATAAACAAATCTATGAGGACAGCCAGCAGATCAGTGGTGGCTTGGGGAATGAGTGGTGTGGGTAAGAGGGCAGAAAGGAGGGATTAAATTTGTCAGGATCTATCAAACTTCATGTTCTGGTAAAATACATATGGTTTCTTGTATGTAATTTCTACTCAACAGAGCTAACAACATTGATAGAATGAGGAGAATCGCTTTTTCTTACTGAAATATGTGCCCGTGTGTTAAAAATCTTAATTGATCTAAAGAAGAAAAAAAAAAAGACTTCAGCTACTGTGCACCTTCTATCACGGTCAAGAACTAATACTGGCTTTTTTGTCTGCCTCTGTATTCTTGAGAAGTCTCTATTCTCCAAGTCTCACCACCATTTTTGCACACTTTCATCATGTGAGTCTAGACAATGACCACAGTGGTTGCTAACATCACAACTGACATAACCAATGACGTGTCTTCACAGTGGAAGAATGTGGCATCGTGTATGAAGTATCTTTCCAAAAAAGTGAATTTGGGTGCAGTCAAGCCTCTAAGTCTAACTACCCATTTATGACGAATAGACCGAAAATGGATGAGGAGTCTAAAAATGTGTTTAACTATAAGACACGCAGCAAAACACAGACTTTAGGAAGTTCTGTGAAACAAACAACCCTATTTTTATTCTCAATAAAATAGCTGAGAGATTTTAAAGGAGAAGAAAAAGGGAGGGAGATGAGGGGAAGGGGACATAAAAAGAATTAATGTGTGCTATGTACATGTACCCTCTCCCCACAATAAATATCATCGTTATGGATTACAAATGTGTGCTAATAAAAAATTTTTAAGTAAAACAAGAGAGAGATTGAGGATGAGCCAATAAAATATTTTTAAGAGAAACATAAAACAATTACAATAAAATAGTGTAATGTAGATCCCAATTCAAACAAATCGCTAAAAAAAATTACAAGTAGGAAAATGTAAGTAATGGGGATATTTGATAATATTCAAGTTTTAAATATTCTCATGTATAATTATGGAAATATCATTATGTTTTTAAAATGTCATTATCCTTTAGAATTCCTGAGAAACTGACAGATTAGCTGATATAATAGGGTGTCTAGAATTTTCTGTCAAATTAAAACTAAGTAATATGGGATGTACTTAAAACACGACTGGTTATGATTGGTAATTGTTGAAGTTGGGTGATAGGTACACAGGTTTCAGTATGATGTTTTGTCCTTTATTTTATACATTTGATTTTTTAAAAATAATTGTAATGAAAGATTAGGCTAAGCCAAAGTACAATTCTTAAAGTGAAAGAATTAGGAAAATGATATTCCACTTCCAAAAAGAATTCGACATTACCTACTTAAAAAGAAAATGTTTCTTCAGTGCTTTAAAATAGCTGCTTATAAATCATTCAATATTAAACACAGGGTAGGGGAAGGAGACAAACAAATGTAAATGATGGGAGCCTACATGAACTGGAAATTGAACATAAATGAAGTCTCACTGCCTCTGAAATGATAATTCTAGTTTATGGTAAAGTGGAATTGGATTAACAAACACCACCTCAGGATCAGAACTATTTTGCAAGGCAAAGTACACTAGCAAACAAATATGTGAAAGATGTTTACCCTTTAGGAAAAGACAGGCATAGGTAATTGTAAGCAAGCTCTAGCTTGTTTGTAAACGGTGATACTATGTTTTCACTGCCTTTCAGATTGTAGTCCAACTATTTGGCGTCTTTAATGTCTTTCACGAATATTAAATGTTGCAGGCGTGTGAGAAAGGTCATATATCATTTCTGATTTGTTGTCGACATCGCTGCAAATGTGCATTTGTGCACAGCTATCTTTAATAAACTGCTAGCTTTCCTGTTTGTTATATGGCTTCCCCACTTTGAATAATTTATTGTCCCCACATTATTGGCACCACTTCTGAAAAGATGTGAGAGGAAAAGAGATTCTAATATATCATGTTAAAAAATAAGTCAGAGAAAACTCTAAATCAGTATGTTATTTTAAACAGCTTCTACTCATTAGGGAGAAAACTTACAAACACAGAGTACAAATACCTCCCAAATCTCATCAGTGGAGTCGAAAAGAGCAATAGAAATGGGCACAATTGGTGGTCCCCATTCTGATGCCACTTCGCACATACCTTGACCTCGGTGAGCTCAGCCACATTGTCTCCTAGGTTTAGTCTATATTTTAAATTCATTTTGTAAAAGAAATCAGGTCAAATGGAAAACCCAATCTTTACATGATCTGCTAGAGGTGTATGCCAAAGTAATCAGTGCTGTGGTCAGAATTACCTAAGCACTGAGTGCTGGGTACTCATTTTGACAGGCCCCTCATTGGATCAACCCTCCTGGGTACAGATCATCCACCAAAATAAAAGAGGACCAAACTAGAACTACTGACTGGGAGACTTCAGTTCAATTTGATTTGGAGTTTCAGTCATGGAAATGAGAACCAACTAAATCAATAGGTGATGTGTACCCTGTTCGCAGGTGGCCGCCTGGCAAAGTATGTAACAGGCCACTGTTTTTCAAGTATTCTCAGGATTTTGAATGCCTGTGGAAATACATTAGAGTGCTGAAAATTCTCTACGTAAAAATATGTATATTAAACAAATTTTTCAAAACATATCAAGGGTCATAGACCCCACACATTCCATTAACAGTTCAAAATGAGTTTCTGCATTTGGAGGAAGCTTGACATCCCACCTAAAGTCTGTCTGCTCTAAGATTCTGTTCTAGAGAAGATTTTTTAATAAAGGAAAATGAAAAGTGATTTTAAATTACTCTATCCTAAGTTGTAAATAAATAAGGAGGGGAGGAGGATTTGAAGGGAGGGGAGGAAAAGGGGAAAAAGAGAAAATCAAAATGTAACATGTTCAGGTGCAAAACCCCTAAGATGAATATGATCATTATGTATATCTAAAATGTACCAATAAAATTTGTACCTAAAAAATAAATTACTCCATCCTATCTCTAATTATTCATAACCCCCTCAAGATGGCCCTGATTTGTTGAAAGTGAAAAATAATGATATATGGTTTTGTCTTTGTTTTCATGGAAACCAGTGATGGAGGGAAATACCCAAAAATCAAGTATTCCCTTCCCCCTTGGCTTGAATGCCTTGTGCAAAACTTTCTTTCCTAGCACATTCACTGGACTCTCTCCCTCCATTTCCCATTTCACTTATCCAGATTCTGTGCTTCTTTCCCCACTCTGGAGGCTTCTCTGGCATTTCCATTTCTTCTCCCCTCATCCAGATACCTACAAGACAAAGTCTGGTTCACAGTTCCCCACATACTATATTCTGCGATATGCTATAAATTTCACTGTATTTTGTGTGTGTGTGTTTCATTTCTGAGAACAGACTGCAAAATTGTAGTTCGAGAGCTAACTGGCCTCTGTCAGTATGTCTCGAACACACTGAATACTCACACTGCATGCCTGTTCACTAAACACACTGTTTGGTTTCTATTAATGATAGTTTTACCACGTCTTTGAGAAACAATTTGATTACAGCGAGGAAATGTGAAAGAAAATGTTTTGAACAAGAGCTGAAGAGTAAGGAGCATGCTTTGTCCAGAGTGTAAGGTCCTTGCAAGGGTAGGTATTACATTTTATTGAAAGAATGATTAAGAACTACAGGATGTGATTTTAAAAGTTGAAAATACGATTGACAAAAAAATAAGTAAACACATTTTCAAAAAATCTAGGACCTTATTTTTCATCCTTTTCTTCTGAAGATGAACAGGTTTTTATTACAAAAATTATATTTGAAAGCATCTCTTAAACTTGTGCGGCTAAAGGAATCATTTGAAAACAGACCGTGTTAAATTCGTGAGAGTTGTAATGATGTGGTACCCACCCCCATCTCCTTTAAATGGCTCATGGTCACCTGAGAAGGTAGCGTCCCTTTTCTTTGTTGTGAATGTTCGCAGTGGCTGCCTTATTAAACAGGGGTCAGTACCGCAGGAGAATATAGAGTCAACTGTGAATTCTCAGCTTCGGTATCTAATTAGAGGTAGTGTATGGAATGCCTTCCTTAATTACTTTGGAGTCATTGGGGTATTTCATTAGTCTCAGTTTTTATCTTGTAACTTCATTCATAAAATATGTTCCTTATCAATTAGGTCCACTGGGAACTGATCACGGGCCCTGCACATCCTGCTCTCTGTGTGATCTCTCAGCCCTGAAGGAGTAGGTCAGGATTCCTCTACATAATAACACTTTCGGCTCCATTGCCACATGAAGAACACATGAAGGGAAGAGAGAAAAAGCAAGATATCAGGTCGCTTACAAGGCTGTCCTTAAATTTTTCTGGAAATGCTAGATAAAAGTGATATCTTCCTAGGAGTTAAACAACAAATCATTCATACATAAATTGATCACAGGTTCAGTCCATATGTTTCCAGGAATCACTAGAAATTATACTTTCCAGTAGCGTTTTTAAAAGAGAAATTAAAATGCTCCTTTTGAGTATGAAACTAATCAGAACAGAGATATGAAGTTCATGCTACAAGAAATGTGGCTTCAGGAGAAAAGAATGCTAAATCCGAGGTACCATCAGAGCCAAAGCATATCGAGGCAAAGAGGTCGGGTCACAGCGGCATGAGGCACTGGCAAGCCCTCTAGTTTTCAGGGTTGTCTTCCCAAGATTTGGCACGTCAGGCCCCCACCGCAGGTTATTAGAGATGGTAGATAGGACTTGATGTCTTCGAATATTTAAACCCTGGAGCTAGCTTCCTGGTAGCCTAATTCCATGCTCACAAAGAAGAAACTTGATTACAATCGGCCTGTAAGCTTCCTTGGTCCTGGAAGTGACATGCTCCCCATGGCCTTTGGGATGTATTCTGTACTCCAGTAACTCGAGGCTTTTATTAAAAGACAGGATTCTGCTCCAGCCTTTACTCTTTTTTTCTGTCTTTGCTTATGTAAAGACCATTTCCACAGGATAATTTTGCAGTTAAAGGAGGAGCTCCTTTGTGGTCTGTGGTACCTGTCAGTGTGCTACCAGCAAATCCAAATAGTGGGCTCTTCCTTGCTACAGACTTATCTGAGGGTTCTTATGCAATTGTGCAAGGCAGAAAGTATGTTTCCAAGAAATGGATATCTGCTCAAAGTAGTCCATAAAAAGGATTCTTATTACTCATATTCTTATGGCATTTAATAAAATAGCACTCGCACCTCAGAAATTGTCTTTCCAGATTAACTGTTGCTTCACATGAAGCACAAAACTCAATGCCCTAAAACAACCGTTATTATATGTTTATGAGTCTGTAATTATGGTGGAGTTTGTTTGGTCTAAGTTGGAATTAGGCAGCTCTCTTTCAAGCTACAGTGATTGGGCTGAGTATTTCTCACTACAGACCGTCAGCTGGTTGTGATAATTCTGTTCTATATGTCTCTCTTACTCCTTTAACTGGAAGACTAGCTGGGGCATGGAGCTCTTTGTTATGTCATTTATCTAGACATCCCCCCAAAGTCTCACGCAGTCATAGGTGGGGCTTTTCGGAGGCGGCTGGATCTAGAGTGTATGATGCTGGGTTTGAGAGTGTAATGCTAGCATTAAGGGCGCTAGGATCAAGGGTTTGCTACAATATAAGGGACAGAAAGAGGGCCGCTATTCTCACTTGTCACTTGCTGCTTCTGTGCTACTTCACTGCTTTGCTGCCTTCTGTCCCACACAGACTGTTTCTTCCCTTCCATGCCACCCTGCCTTGGAGCCAGCTGGTTATGGACTGAAACCTCTATCAACTGTGAGCTACAATAAATCTTTCCTCCTCTAACTTTGGGTGTTGGGCATTTTGTCTCAGCAACCAGAAAAGTAACTAAGACACTCTTCTTATTGCTATAGCAGAGGCATGAAATGGTGAATTGAAACATTCAAGGTAATTTAAAGCCTAAAGTAGTCCATATTCTATAAATCAATACCTGAAACAGGTTACTTGTAAGGAACAGAGATTTAATGAGCTCACGCTTCTGGAGATTTGAGTGTACAGTGCTACCATGAGTAAACCTCAGCCCTGAAGAAGTTTCCAAGGTGGCTGGCATCCCAATGACAGAAGCACGTGTGAGAGAAAGTGATCACAGCACCAAATAGAACGCCGATGAAAGAGAAAAGAATCAGTAGCACTCTCCTTCTTGGCTCTGTCTCTCAGGGGTTCCACCACCTCAACATCACCACACTGCACACCAAGCCTCCAACACATGAACTCTGCGGGGAAGGTCATATCCAAGTCATTAGAAAGCCTCAATTCCAACCTGGCACACTATTAGCTCTACCCCATTCAATTGGCCCTGGCAAGTTCAGTAGCCAAGCCCAGTGTCAAGTGGAAAGGTTGCAGACGCTGCTCTTTTAGTAGGAGGAAGTACAGTTCCTGGTGTAGGACTTGGACATATGCACACACACACAGAGAGAGAGAGAGAGAGAGAGAGAGAGAGAGAGAGAGAGAGAGAGAGGGGCAGAAGCAGGCCCAATAACACACCTACCACTGGAGCCACCTCTACAGGGCCAGAAGTACTGGGACTCTCAGGAACAGCGTAGCAGTTTTCAATCCTTTATTCTGATGCCATGATGATATCAACTCACTCACAAACATGCAAGTGTATTTTGTGTCTGAGTTCAAAATTTCAAAAGGAAAGATCCAACTGGATCATCCTGGTCTCTGCACTCATTTCTCTGGGGTCAGTAGAGCACCATGGTTCAATCAGGGGCAAATCCTCTTCAAAGAAGATGTGAGCTGAGACTCCAGTGATGTCATACACACCCAGGGTAGTTTATGTTTGATAGTTATCATTTGCTGCAGGTAATTCGCTTTGTTTCTAGTCATTTGCTTTCTCTGGGTGGCAACTTTCCCTGGAATAGAACATATTTTCTTTTCCAAGATTTCTATATTCATAGAACTGGGTATGTACTTCACAGTTTTTCCCAGTTACTGACTACCTGATTGTGGCCAAAAAGGAAAAAAAATAAAAGACTTATCTTTTGTCTAAAGAGCATCCCAATGTTCCTCTTACAGTGAATTAGGTCTTTGGATACTCGCTGATTCCTGATCTTGGCCACAGACCAACTCACTTCAGCTTGCTGCTGACCACGCTAACTGCACCTCTGGTGCCCAAGAGGACAAAGAATTTGAACACTGAAGTCTCAGCTCTGGTTCTTCCAGCTCCCAGAGACACGAATGGGAGCGAATTGGCCATAGGGTAGTGGCACCACATTTTCTTACATTGTTACTTTGAAGAAGCAAATTTCTCAGGATTTAACTTGCATAATGTACAAATTATTTATGGAAGCCTAAAATGCAAAACAAAAATGAGGCCAAAATCACAAATAAAAATGAAAAAGTTATTTTCCTAATAGAGTGTTTCTGCAGTTGTTCAAATGCAAAAGTGTCCACAAAATACAGGGAACAATTGAATGTGTTGATGGAGGTGGAAATTATGTATCAGATAAGTTGGCAGAATACATTTCAATCTATTGTCATTATCTTGAAGGAAATGATACCATTTCAGTTGACAATTTTCAGAGTGAGCAATGAGATGCAGGTCCTATTTAAGGCTCAATTTTCCTTATGGAAGACACTGGAGAGACAGCAGAGGAACCCTAAGTGTGAGCCCCCCTCTGCCTGAGCCAATTACGGAAAACACAGACATAACCTAATGTCTAAGTACTATGTACATGATATATTGTTATTTTGTTCAAGGGCCCCGAGGCAAAAGAAAAATCAAAATAATTTTTACAATAGCACCTGTTTGAAAATAAGCAATTTATTCTATCCTTATAAAATATTTATAGATTTCAAATGGATGTCCTTGAATAAGGCCATTTCATTTCTTTTCTCCACTGAGAATAGGTTAGTTAGAGAAAACTCCAGACCTATTTCCTGTTAATTTAATATAGATCCAAACCTTTTGTGCAAAAGCAGTCACCCAATAACTTTATTTACTAAACTTTATTCTTAATGATTCTGCCTTAGTAGTTGTACAAGCAACAGCCCATGGATCGTTTCACCTATTGAATAGAAAGAAATCACTTCTATGCAATAAAATAATTTGATTTCCATCGAGAAAATGTATTTCAAAAAACCCAAGAGATTGAAGGAAACTATTACTTTTTATTACCCATATCATAATGTTCATCTTAATTACTGTTAAAGCAGGTTCACAGATGTAGTCTAATTGAATGTATAACTTTTTAATTGAAAAAGAGAAAAGTATGAGATTTGAGCTGTAACAATAGGGTAGGACTCAAGAAGCTCTTCCCTTTCCAACAAGGTTTCCTGGGAGAATTGAGCCTCTTAGAAATGTCCTTATTGAGAGATATCAACAATGCACAAATCAAGTATTTTGGAATTTTGAGAAATTAATCAGTATTTTATCATTTAATACAACCAGGTTTTCAGCCAGATCAAAGAGCCAGGAGCAAGACATGGAGCAAGCCATGTGAGACAACCGTTAGCTCTGTTTTTGGTATTTTGATCCATCTCCAGGCAAAGAATCACATTTTAAATATAGAATAAAAGATGGGGTCTTCACTTACATCAATTGAATAGTTCAATGATGATTCAGGCTTCACAAACTCTTTTGAGATAGTTCTCTGAAGCTTACTGTCTTCCAAGCCTCACTTAGGAAGATCTCTCAGTGGAAAAGCAAGCTTATAGGACACTTAAACCAGGAAGACCACAACCCTGGGACCTTTAAAATCGAACTTCATGGCAAGACGAACGCCAGGAGCCGAGCAACGCCCCTTCCTCCTCCAGAAGAGAAACAGAGATGCCTAGAAGTCTGCTCAAGTTGGTTTTAAAGAAATGGGAATCATGGAATGCTGCTGGGTCTTTTGTCTGGCCTTATAATTCAAAACCATGACCTTCTATTTATCCTCACAGGCAGCAAATAATGACCTATCTATTAGGGTGGCCTAAATTGTTAGCCATTCTAGTACAGCTCCAAGAAAGAGCCTTCCAAGTAGTATTGCAATATTGTTACACCGTCCATTGAAGGTAATTAAACAGTAGCCTCACATCTGTTTTCTTTTTCTCCATACGAAATTATTTAATGTTTCCCGGATGCACTACAATAAAACTTGTCTCCCTGGTGCACCACAATAAAACATGCAATGGCCGAATTTATTGAAAGAACATCTGAGACTCTGGGGGATAAAGATAATTAATTGTAATAGGATGCTTATGTTTCAGATTCTTGTTTTCTGGGTGTGCGTGTGAACATGTAACTTCTTCCAGACATTCCACTTTGCCAAAACATCAATTAGTCTGATTCATCAAATCCTCTCTTTATATTCTGCATCATGTATTTGACATGTTTCTATTTATGCACCAGAGAACAACCACTCCAACTTCTACTGAAAACCGCCTCTGAATACGTAGATGGTAATCATATGCTCAGACAGCAAAGGAAGCCTTTCATGACTGTTTTTAATGTATCTATAACCATGTCAGATGTCTTTTCGGGAACCAGCTGCAGAATCAATGTGTTCAAAATGGTATCATTCGGCTTGTGCAATGGATTGGCTCCCACCAATTTCTTAAAGGCCAGGTAATCCGCTTACAGCAAGGCCGAGGAGCGATATGACTTTAAGGGTGTGGGTTATAATTCAAGTATGATTGTATTACCATAAAAGAACATAAGTTGCTTTTTCTGAATGCAAACATGGTCCCTAAACCGAGGATGTAAATTAGTATTACAATGAAAGCCGCCAGAAGGACAGAAGCTTGGAAGTGTTCTCTTCCCAGAGCAGCAGGAGACTGTTCAGGTCCTGCTGGTTTGAAAACCTTTCTCCCCCCATGCAGGCTGCCCTGCTAAGAGAAATCCATTTGAATATTTTGGCAATCACAGAGGCCCCCACATAAATTATGGATACAGAAATGCAGAAGACAGTCTAACAAATGGAACACGGTGGAATCTGTTTTTCCACCGCCATATGGTGTCGACAGAATGCTACTTTGTTTCTCTGGGAAACAGCTCATCATTAAAAAATAAATAGCATCTTTTCTGTGGGGAGAGAACTCACAGTCATTATTTTGAAAAATAACAAACGGGAAACTCTGTCCTTTCATTCTACAATCTTCTTTTCCCCCTTACATTATTATTATTGCCACACACATAGACTTTGTCTTCCGGGAATACTCATGATGGCTTGTACCTTGTGCATGCACAGGAACTCGACATCATGTTTTCTTGATTGTGGAGCTGAGTCCAAGCACTACACACATGGTGAAAAATCAGAGCACTTCACTATAGATCTGCTTTGCTTTGGAAAAGCTATCCTTTCAACCTAACGAGTGGATTTCACTTAGAGTTACGTCTGATGCTTATAAACACAATGCACATAAACCTTCCTGGTGTGTGGCAAGTTTAACAATTTGCAAATTGAATTAGGATGTCTTTATTGTTTATGAGATAAAAGCGTTACTGGGACTCATTCTATAACATATTTGATAGTCTGCCCTCTGTCGAGCCTAGGAAAATGTTTACCACCTTCCACAATTAAACACAAAGTCTGTCCCTACTACAGTCCTTCCCCGGGCTTGTTCCCCCACTGCAAATACATGATCTTTCTTAGCAGCCTTACCAACATCTCTGTCATCCTACGAGTCAGACGACTGAAAATGTGCTGCGGTGCTCTCTGTACACAAATCGCAGTATTTTCAAATCAGTGTAATTCCTAAAGTATTTTTACAAACATGATTTTATTTGATGTTCAAATAGCACCGAGAGATGGATAGGAAAGGTTATCATCTCCTTGTCAGAGCTGAGAGGTGGAAAGATGGTTTCAGTCACTTCCCGGCTCTTTGTGGCAGGCTGGTCGCAGGCTTCCGGGCTTCCCAACTCCCAGGTGAGGACTTTGCCCACAGCATGCTATTAGCGGAGGCTGGGAGGGAAGAGCTTCGGCATCACTGCTCGTCATGCCTTCGGTGACCGTCTTGGTATCTGCTAGGCGGGTCTTGGTATCGGTAACGCATCACCTGTCTGTTTCCTCCCCTTCCAGGCACGAATTCTAACGTGCAACAGGGAAGTAAATGGTTCCTAAAAGCCAGTTATCACAGAGCAAAAGAAAAGCACACATCTATAAAGGGCGTATCATGTTTCAAAAGCAATTTTTTAAAAAGATTCTGAGGCTAGAATTAGCCGTTGCTGTTCACTGAATGAACTCCGTGAAACAAGACTTTAGGGTCAGAAAAATGCTCATGTTAATCAGCCAAGCTTAATGTTGGTGTGTTGGCATAATGTTGTCCTGGAACAAGCAATGATTGTACAACTTATTGTTTGGTTGGAGCAGGTGACTGAGGAACTTTGACTGACATCGGGTAAACGAGAAGAACACAAAGTCTGAGGTCCCCGTGGGTCAGAAGTCGAGAACAGAGGCAGGTGCCTCCCGATGTCTCCCGAGCTATCCGGCAACGCTGAGCTCCTCTCTGCAATATCAGTTGCTCTGCCAGTGGCAAGAGTCCTCACAGCCTCCTCTAGTTGAACTCATTCCCATCACTCCTAAAGACAGCTTATTGGGAAATATAAGCGATCTCGGGGTGGAAATACTACCTTATTCCCTGTATCCAACTCTTCCAGCTTTGTCTTTCCTGCAATTCATATTTGGGATGAGGATTCTACAAGTTAAAAAGCTGGAAAGCATTTCCTGCCTGTGAAGTTCAAAGGCATATGTTTTGTTCCTTGTTGCTGGAAGCACTGCCCTTAAGAAATTACACACAACAGGCAGATAATTCCACGGTGTCGTCAACAGCTTGTCAGTAGTTTATGTTGACAGCCCTGTGGCATCAAGTATAGCATGCTGCAGAGCCTATAACGTGGAGCAAGTGCTCAAAGCAGAAATTCAACTATTGATGAACAGAAGATGGTCATTCTATTGTACCACTTGGAATTGTTTTAAGGTTGTTCATTCTCAACGCAGTGGTCGATGGTTTGCACACCTCATACATTAAAATAAGTTACTCTGTACGGAACAGAGTGGAAAGCACCCACAGGAGTTGCACTGATGAACACCGAGGAAAGACTCTTTCCTCAGTTTTGAGGTATTATTAATTAAAAGGTAATCATCAATCATGGCATCAACTGTATGCTTTTAAGTCTGACTTCAAGATCGAGAGGAAAAGCTTTGAGGGAAGAGACACAAGTGAGGTGCTCAAAGAAGAACCCAGACTGTATTATTTAAGATTGCCCTTTTGTGAAAAGAGCACAAATTCAGGTTAACTACAATTAATAGAAACTAATAATGAAGTTAACATGTAGCTCCTCTCTGTCTGTAGGCACATTTCTAGTACATAACACCTGCCTACCTGTGTCCAGTGGCTGCTGTGTGAACCAGTACATCTAGACTACTCCTATCGTCACTTAATTTGCTGTTGTGCATCACTAATATGGTAAGTTAAACACGCTTTGTGATTCTTTCCTTTACTCAATAACGCCCTTTTGGGGGTAGATGCTTTCTGAAGCAAACAAGACACGGGTTATAAATTCTCAGTCTGTCCTCCTCTAAATTGTGGTGGAGCCTCAGGAGCCCAGGCTCCTAGAGGCCTGCTTAGAAATTCTGTGAATTTCTAGAATTTCTGTGAATATTCTAGAAAAATAAGCCTAAGGTATTGGCTAGCTTCTAAGTGCCCCATAAGTGGTTTAATTATGCTAACAGTCACACGCACTAGATTGTGCTCATAAATTTAGTTCTGAGAAACAATTTTTGAATCATCGTTTCCCTTTTTACACTAGGGAAGGGTTTCTACTTTCTTTTTGGATTTCTAACAACAATAAAATGAGTGAGGCATGCCAAGGCATGCCTGTAGCAAATGTCTGTAATTGCACTTTCATGGCTACCTCAATATCCAAAATTAATTCAAAACATTCACCTTTCACAATCATTTAGACTTTGGGAAAGCACTGGAAGTAGCACAGTGCCATATCTGGTGAACAGGATGGATTTGAGCTCACCATAATTGTTTTATGAATCCACCTTTCCATTGGATGGCACTCAGAAGCAGCAGTGTATTTTTTATCACACTTCATAAAGACACTCAGGAAATAGGACTTCCATGTATGTTCCAGAAAAGGCAAGAATGATAAGTGTGCTTAAGCAAGGAAGAGAGTTTTGAAGAGGATTAATGGCAATATCTTTTATTGGAATAATTTTTAATCTAAATAGTAACCACATATTTCAATCACACTTCATAAATCTAGATTCCAGTTCTGGTTTTGGTATCTACTTCCTAGTAAGTTGCGACTGTTGGAGTAATTACTGTACTATATTACCCTTTATTTTCCTAAAATGTAGACTTGAGAGGACAATAGTTCTTGTGAGTATTAAATGATTTAATTAATACTGTCCCTATGTCCCTCCTGGCATTAGCTAGCACATGGTAAGCAGTCATGAAGTGGTACCCATTTTTACCACTACTTTCCGGGCATTGTGATAAATACTGTATGTCTGTTATTTTATGTTGATTCTTAATGCCATCCTCAAAGATATGTATTATCATCCACCAGATTTAACAGATGGAAAACTGAGACCTGAATGGTTAAAAATTTCACCAATTTCACACATAAGAAAAGAGGTGAACCCAGGATTTGAACCAACTACTCTACTCTGAGAGCCAGAACAAATCGACCTTCTGGGTTTATTGTGGGAATGTTATGGGATAATGGAGGTAAAGCAATTAGAACATATATTTTTAGTGATCGTATCATTATTATTATGTTTAAGCTCATTAAGTAATGTTTTTCAGTGTGGCTATAATGCAGTATTTAGGGGTAAGAAAATAGTTATGGTGTTTTTAGAGTGGAAGTTGTAGCTGATGTTTTAATATTACAGAGCATTTTAGAGCCATCTAATATACATCTTTTGCAGTTAATGTGCCATTCTCCCTCTCAAATTGCTTTGTGTTTAATAATAATAATTAATAATAATAATAATAATCTACTCTGTGCAAACAAATCAGAAGAAGTGTTACATAAAAGAAGGCCAGTGGTAATATAATTCCTTTGAAACCATCACCTGTCTTTTCCGAAGGCAGAGGAAACGGAAGCGGTCACTGTATGTAGGGAGCTGTCCCGAGACTCGGTGCTGAAGTAAGCATTCTGAACTTTGAGAGCTTCACACAGCCAAGGGGGTGCAGACTCCCTGCAGATCTGGCATGGAGTAACATCAAAAGAAATGCATGGCGGACTACATCTTGCAGCATGTTGTTCCAGCCTGAAGAAGCCTGTTAATATTAGCATAAAGCAACATAAGTCATTTTGGAAGGCACAGTGGGGGAGACAGGATTTTTTTATTGCTTCTTTTCAGAAATGTGTTAAACTAGAGCTGTGGATACTTAAGCTGACTATTTTTGCACAAAACAACATCTGACCTATGAAAAGGCAAAACTCTTTAAGAACCAAGTTCAAATCAAAGAAGCATTCATTTTAGTCACTAAGGAAAAATAAAAAGACAGTGATAAGAAACCATTTGGAAATTTGGGTTGAAGACAACAGATTGTTATGGTAAAAAGCATAAATGGCCCTTTTTTGCAATATGTAACATGTTGCTTATAGCAAGTATAGTGAATAAATCTAATTTCTGAAGTCTTCCATGCAGTATAGAAGGAGGTTGAAAAAAACAGCATAAATTTCAAAATGTTTTTATAGTGGTTACTTAAAAGCAGAAAAGGGTCAACATATGTCGATAATGTCAGGCTCTTTTAAAAATATGTTTAGTTAGAACAATAGGTCAAAGAACTGGCTGTACTGTAAAAAGAAAAAAGTTCATTCTGTACAAGAATCCCAAATTTCAATTTTCCAAATTCTCATGGGAGACATAGTTTAAAGATAACTCATGTAGAAAACAAAGCAAAAGCCTTAGCTACTCTAAGGCTAAATGTAGGTTTATACTGTAAGGCTGCATGAGAAAATTTAATGTAATTTTGAGCTGCATTTCAAGAGGCAGGTCGTGGGAGGTGAGAGCTGGAACATTTTCTGAGCTGGAGAGATACAGCCTAGGGTTGAAATAATTTATACATGGGCATTAGAAAATACTGGTATGATAGGAGCATTTCTGACTCCAAAAGAAGTTATGTAAGTCAGTTCAGTGAGGAAACGGAAGCCAGGGAAACATGAGCAGGAAAGAGAAACCTGGGAGTCGAAGACACTACGCCAATCCAATAACAGTAATTATATTTTTGGTACTCTATACTGTTTTATTCTAGTCTCAGGTAAAGCGCAGGGTGCCCTGGAACTCGTATCTACTTCCTTGAAAACTGTGCAATCCAGCTAAGTCTGGCTTACTTCGGATGTGAATATTTTTCACCTCATATTGCTCGTAATTGGTCTCCTTAGGTCTCCTGTGAGCTTCCCAAGACCAGGAACTTGACTGGCTTAGCTCTATATTTCCCTGCAAATAGGACTAACTCCAGGAGGCACTCGGTGACTCTTTGTTGATTTTCCCCAACATGTCACTTTTTTTGCTATTAGGTTAACCAGTGCTCACAGTCTGGAGGAGACTTTCTACCCCAACTAGCTGTTGCCCCTGTTCACCCATATGGGCAATCAAGATGTGTTATCATTAGCAACCATTAGCAACCTCTTAAATTCCTTAATTGGAGAAGTTAGGCATTTTGTACTGAGGGTGCATAGAATTGAATTGAGTTTACATGCTCCAGTATCCACCTTTCAAAATCCCAAGAGGAAATAAAAAGGCTTTGAGGTAGCAAAAGCTGCAGTTTAATTGGCAACACCTGCAGAGAGCAGGCGATAAATGTATGAAGAGGGCAAGAGATATCTCCATCTTCTTCTGTTGTCGTCCCCCGTGCACACACACCTATTGAGCAGGATACCTCAGTGGCTTAAACCAGACCTGTTCAGGAAAAGGGGAAGTATCAGTGGAAGAAAAAAGGTATTCTAATAAGAACAGCACTTTTAGAAATGCAGGTGAAATTCCTCATAAAAATTATTTCATCTCTTTCCTTTCTTCCCATCACAATCTAAGTCATTGAGGGTAGAAATTCAAATGAACGTATCTTACCAAAATACGTATTCAAATAAGAATGTTTGTAATTTTCAGATGCTTGCTGGCAAGTGGAAACAGAAAGATAAACGACTTTTTCACCCTGTTCGGGAGTTATTGTTATCTTCCAGTCTGCAACGTTCCCTCATTATCCAAGGGGTACACAAATCTAGGCAGTGCATAATTTGGGAACCAAAAGTAAAATAGTAAAATACTTCTCAAGACGCTCTCACCATTTCACTGTCAAAAATAAAGAATTTAAATGCAGGACAAGAAGTATACCTCATAGTGGCTCTTCCCAGGCATTAACATTCCGTGCACAAAACTGTATGTGTTGCTACCGATGCTTCACAAACAGCAGACTGGAGTCCCGGCCCACGAAGCTCTTGGTCCTCCAGGACAATGCTGGTGTTGCCAAAGTCCCGTCGCCATATCGGAAATCAAGGCCTTGGGAAGGGAGGCAGCCGTAACTTTCCTCAGACCCACCTGGAAACAGTTACGAAATGGATGTTTTCCAGTCTGCTTACCAATGGACAAAATAATCACCTGAGCTATTTGCTTCCATTTTAATCAGTCAGCCAATCAAGTCTGAAATGAGAGCGTGCTTAATTATACTCTTAGCCCTGTGCTGAGCACTGCCGTGAAGAACCAAGAGTGTAGAGCGCAGTTTTGCGCTGTAGGAAACCTGACTTGGACACACCTGAAACACCTAGAGGACAAACCGGGACACAGCGCAATTAAGTGAGAAAATGTTAAGTAGAATGGTTGTAAATGCCGCCAAGGACTCCAAGGCATGGTTCCAACAGGGAGAGTCCTCAGGAAAAGATTCCTACGTGAGTCATCGCCTGTGTCATCCCTGCCTCACCACTCCAGGTAAGATTCAGAAAAATAAGAAGGTGGAGAGACGGGGCCAGAGTCATCTCCTGTTATCCTCTTGGCCACTTTGCACTGACCTTGCAACTACGCTAAGTCCCCGCACCCCGGGAGACTCCCTCGCCTCTTCCTTGCCAGCTGGGAGCATCTCATGCGTTTTCCGCATCCCCTTTTCCTGTAAGGTGGCAGGGTATGTTTTTTCTCTTCTTTACCAGACTCTGGGTCCCCAGAGGGCCACAGAGGGGTCTTCAGCAATGACGATGGGTGTTTGAAAAGGTAAGGCTGTTTAATCATCCT